>PITB01029945.1:0-10837 GCA_004024585.1 Paradoxurus hermaphroditus
GTTAGGAACAGATGATCCACCTGCTACTACTTCTCTTAGAAGCATTTATTTGCTGCTGTGCAGGATGGAGAGGTGACGGGTGAGCAGTAGTTGTGAAAGTGTAGGAAACTAGTGCAGTGTTCCAGGAGGGGGTGTCAGATTTATGTTGGGGTTTGAAGAGAGAAAATAATAGGAAGTGACTGTGCTCTGGTAATTTTGTGTGTTGTGTGTGTGTGTGTGCATGTGTGTGCGCGTGCACGTATATTCTGGATATATGTAAAGATGGACTTTACAGGATTTCCTAATGTATTCCTTGGAGGAATCAAGGATAGCATCCAATACTTCAGACTGCACGTAGAAATGAGGAGTGCCTTCTGTGGAAACAGGGAAGACTCTGCAAGTAGGACATTGGGGACCAAACCCTTGACTCCTCAGGACTAAGGAAAGTGATCAATGCACTCCCAGAGCATACTGCACAGTTCTGGTTCTGCACCTAGAAGACACACAGACCAGGGATACCCAACCTTCAGTGTGCACAGGAATTTCCTGGACTTAGGAGGACCTAGACAGTCTGGAGTAGAGAGTGAGATTATGGGTTTATAACAAGGTTGGTGCTGCTGCTGGTCTTCAGATCACACACTGAGCTCCAAGCACATAAAGAAGGATTCCCACGTGGCTGTGCCTCAGCCTCTCCTTGGGGCTTATTAAGTAAATGGTTCCTGGGTCCATGCCCAGGACTCCAACATGGTAGGAGGGGAGAGGCCTGAGTGTTTTGTAACAAACCCACAAGCAATCCTGGGGTTCCACTAGGTAAAGAACCAGTCAAGTCATTGAGAAGAGCGCTCATTGAGGGAAGGGTTCTTATCCATATTTAAATGTAGTTGTTGTGGGTTTTTTTGTGAAGGAAAATGCAAGACCAGCTGGGAAATATATACTTTTTCTCCCATGGGGCACAACCAGGAGATAGAATGAGGAGGTGGTTATCAGCTCAACAAAAACCTCTGAGATAATAGGAGTGTAGATTTCTAATGTTTGCACGACACAAAAGAGAATGTTAGCAATGTGACATGACGCAGGTCTTAGCTAATGCTATGGTTGTAATCATTTTGCAGTTTATAACTGTATCAAATCAAGAGGTTGTATCCTTAAACTTACACAATGGTGTATGTCAGTCCTATCTCAGTGAAGCTGGACAAAATGTCTGACGTCATGCTCTCTGAAGCTATTCCCAATATCGATGTCTGACTCTTTGTGATACATGTGTACAGTTACAGAGACTTGGGATGAGAGAGAGAGAATGTGGGGCCTTCTTTTATTTCAAAGAACCAGAGTCCCCTGATGTAGGACAGTGGACCCTGAGGCTAGGACTGCTGTTGTCGTTGCCCCTTGCAACTGCATGACACCACTGTCACTCAAACACCTGTGCCAAATGCCATTAGTGCTGTCCCAGCCTATCTGTCACATGTCCTGAGGCATAATTTGGCAGTTGGGTCACGTGAAGGTGGAGTTTCATGCAATGTCCACTGCAAGACTGTTTGGCAGAGTGGGTTCTCCTCTCCATGGTCTCTGCCCTCCATCAAGATTTTTTAAATGTGGAAATCCTTTATGTGGGAAGAGGGTACAAGTTCTGGGCATGGAAATTGGGGGCCAGCAATGGAAAAGAATGACAAATTGCAACATACGGAGCAGTGACTTGACACTAGAACTTGATATGCTACATTGTAGGCACTCAGGTCAGACTGGATGAAGGAGTGACTAATAAATGGCATCTTTCAACTTTTTCCCTTGATGGTTGTTACGGGATCCAGCTTCTGTCTACTCCAGTTCTACTCACAAATAAGTGGAGCAGCATTGTCGGGCGATGAAAGGATTGCTCAAAATGTCTTCTCCTGCCTTTGTCTCTTCCTAGGAAGATCTGTAACACTTCAGATGATCCTTACGTATACACTGACAATTTATATTTCTTTGTACATGCCCCTATTTCTGGGGACAGTATCCAAAATATTACCATGTTTTATGTGACCCACACAAACGTCTAAAATATAATTCCAGGTCAGACACTTTGCGCCTCCACCTCTGGGCCATGAACAGCAAATAGTCAAACTCTTTTAGCAGATCCAGTGACTTGGCTCTTTTTTGTCTTGGCGATTACCAGTCTGAGATAGGAAAAGGTTTCACTTTCAATTTCTGTCTGTATCTGTTTGTGGGTGGAAGCACATTCACAGACCATTGCTGGCTCGCAGAAGACACAGATCACCACTGGTTTAGGTGGACTTGTACTCTAGCACCTACTCTGGTGCTGAATAATTAGCAGAAGTGAAAAATTGTTAATGGGGATCCTTTCCCACTAACACAGTAGACTAAGTTTTTTGTGTTTTTTTTAAATTTTTTTTTAACTTTTATTTATTTTTGAGAGACAGAACGTGATCAGGGGAAGGGCAGAGAGAGAGAAAGAGAGAGAGAGAAGCAGAGACAGAATCTGAAGCAGGCTTCAGGCTCTGAGACATCAGCACAGAACCCGACATGGGGCTCGAACTCACAGACCATGAGATCATGACCTGAGCTGAAGTCAGCTGCTTAACCTACTGAGCCACCCAAGCGCCCCCACAGTAGACTAAGTTTGAAGGTTGCCTCTTCCCATAAAAAAAACTAAAAATATTTACATATTTACATATTTATAAATATATATATCACCCAAAAGAACAATAAAAAGAATAATCATTTAGGAAAAAATACTATAATGGGCAATAAGCCAGGGATGATGGTTGTCCCCATTTTTTAGGTGTATTTGAAATCTAGGAAATCTTAGCTTCCTTATCAGGCTCATGAGCTTAATAGACAGGAAATAATGCCCAGAGCTTATTCATGTGAGGAGCATGAAAACACCCCCCCACCCGAAAATATGGGAACCTAAGATTCATAGACTCATATCCTCAAAAAAGGGTGACACAAATAAAATCGACTCTAACCTCAAGTATAAGAAGATATTATTCTAAGGAGATATGTTTTGAGCTAGCACAAAGTGAGCAAACAGCTATTTCAAAGGATTTGCAATGACAGACTAACCCGTCTGTGATCTGTAATCCAAATTTGCCTTACTATTTTGGGCCAAAATACCTTCAAGTCATTAGTTTATTATAAGAAAGAAACAAATTTCTCTAGAGAAATCTACATTTAACCTATGTGTCAGAAAATTTACACAAAGAATTGCACAGAAAAAAAGAGCAACTCAGCTTGAAATGTAAAGTATAAATGTGACTCAGTAACTTTAGAAAGAATATGTAGTAAAAAGAAGGTCATAAAACTTCAGTATTGCACTCATAAGACATAAAATATAACATGACCAGGATATGATATAAGTATATAAATGTATGCTATTTGAATAAATATTATGCATATGACATAAAGAAAAAAATCACAAAACTCAAAATGTAGAAAAAATGGCAATAGCAAAAACATCCTTAAGAAAATAACTACAAAATAAAGAGATAAATTATTATATAATTAACAAATGAAACACTCTCTTAATAAATGGTTATCAGAAAAGAGGAATAAGTGGAAACATGGAAAACAAAAAACAAAAAGTAAAATGGCATCATAAACCCACCTGTGTCAATATTAACAAGACATGTAAATGGCTTAAATAAGCCAATCAGAGTGCAAATGTTTGGACTGAAGATAAACAGGAACCAACAATGCTGTCTAGAGTAGGCACACTTGAGATTCAATTACAAAGAGTTTAAAATTAAAGAAATTAACCAAATAACCATAAAGAAGCTAGAGTGGATACATTAATTCGCTAGACAAAAGAGACTTTAAAAATAGTAGTGAAGGGGGTACCTGGGTGACTCCATTGGTTAAGCACCAAGCTCTTGGTTTCAGTTTCAGCTCAGGTCATGGCTCTGTGGATTTGAACCCCATGTCAGGCTCTGCAGCTGGCAGTGTGGAGCCTGCTTGGGATTCTCTCTCTCTCCCTCTCTGTCTCCCACACTGCTCAAACTGTCTCTGTTTTTCTCAAATAAAAAAAATAAACTTAAAAAAATAAACCATAAATAAATAAATAAATAAATAAATTAATAAATAAATAACACTAGTAAAGGAGCGCCTGGGTGGCTCAGTCGGTTAAGGATCCAACATCAGTTCAAGTCGTGATCTCATGGTTCATGGGTTTGAGCCCGCACTGGACTCTCTGCTGTCAGCCAAGGAGCCTTTTTTGGATCCTCTGTACCCTTCTCTCTGCCCCTCTCCTGCCCACACTTTCTCTTTCTCTCTCAAAAATAAACATTAAAAAAATTCTAGTAAAGATAAAAGGGTCAAATTATCAGAAAGATGAACAATTCTGAATATACAGTCACCTAATAACTCAGCGCCAAATACACGACAACAAAACAGACAGAAATTGAGGAACAGACAACACAACAGTAATAGTCAGAAACTGCAATATATCACTTTCAATAATGGATACAACATCTATCCAGAGATCAATAAACATAAATAAGACTTGAACCATGCTATAAACCAACAGTAGAAATTTGACATTTATTTGACCTTCCAGTCATCAACAGAATATACATTCTTTCAAATGCACGTGGAGAGTTCTTGAGGATAAACCATATGCTAGGCCATAAAACACAACTCGACACATTTAAAAGGATATAAATAATGCAAAATAAGTTCTTTTATTACATTGGCATGATACTAGAAATCAATCAATGACTGGAAGAAATTTGGGAAATTCACAATATGCAGAATTAAACAAAATCCTTCTACATATCAAAGGGTAAAAGGGATAATACAATGGAAATCACAGAATACTTTAAGATTAATAAAAATGAAGACAGGGGCGCTTGGGTGGTTCAGTCAGTTAAGCGGCCGACTTCAGGTCAGGTCATGATCTCACAGTCTGTGAGTTCGAGCCCTGCATCGGGCTCTCTGCTGATGGCTCAAAGCCTGGAGCCTGCTTCAGATTCTTTATCTCCCTCTCTCTCTGTCCTTCCCCTGCTCACATTCTGTCTCTATGTCTCTCAAAAATAAATTAAAAAAAAAACATTAAAAAAATGAAGACAGAGTGGGGTGCCTGGGTGGCTCAGTCAGTTGAGTGTCCCACTCTTGATTTCGGTTCAGGTCATGATCTCATGGTCATGGAACCGAGACTCATGTTGGGCTCCACACTGAGCATGATGCCTGCTTGGGATTCTCTATCTCCCTCTCTCTCTCTACTCGCCCCTCAAAATAAATAAACATTTTTTTGAAGCAAGAAGCATCTCAAATCAATTACCTAAACTTCCACATTAAGTCAAAGAGAAGAGAGGAGCAAACTAAACCAAAACCAAGCAAAGAAAGGAAATACTAAAGATTAGAGAGGAAATTAATGACATACAGGAAAGAGAATAAAATAACAATGTATAAAACTTACTAAATCAAATGTGTTCCTTTGAAAGATCAACAAAACTGACAAATTTTCGACTAGACTCACTAAAAAGAGAGAGAGAGAGAGAGGGAACACAAATTACTAGGATCAGCAATGAAAGAGGGAATTTTATGACTGACCATACAGAAATAAAAAGAATTAGAATTATGTGAGATTATCATGAACAATTATGCCAAAAAATTAACTTACACAGATAAAATAGGAAAATTCATAGAAAGACACAAACCACAAAAGCTGTCTCAGAAGAAATGGACAATCTCAATATGCCTATAATGAGGTAGAAGATTGAATTAAAGGTCAAAAGCTACGCCACAAAAAACCAGATTCCAAATGCTTCACTTGTGAATTATAGCAAATGACAGCTCTTTACGAAACCTTTCATAAAGGAGAGGAGGGAACCCAACTACCTCTAAGAGGCTAGTATTATTAAGACCAAAACCAGACAAAGCTATCACAGGAAAAGAAAACTCAGACTAATATCTCTTATGAATATAGATAGGGAAAAACTCAACAAAATATAGCAACGCAAATCCAGCAATATATAAAAAAGCTATACACGATGACCAAATGAAGTATATTCCAGGAATACAATATTGGTTTAACATCCATAGCAACAATGTAATATACCATATTACTATAATAAAAAACAAGAGCCACATGCTTATCTCAACAATGGGCAAAAGCATTTGACAAAATCTGACACCCTTTCATGATAAAAACCCAATACACTGGTAACAGAAGGGAATTCCCTCGATCTGATTAAAAGCACTTAAGAAAACCCTTAAGCTAACATCTTACTTAATGGAGAAAGACTGGTTGTTTTCCTCTTTTGATCAGCAACATGAAAAGGATGTCCACTCTCACCACTTCCATTAAACTCTGGGCTGGAGATTCTAGAGCAAGAAAATAAGATAGAGTGCATCCTGATTGGTAAAAAAGACAAGTAAAATTATTTCTGTTCCCACACAGATAACATGACTTTGTACATAGAAAAATCCTAGGGCATCAACTATTAGAAGAAATTAACAAGTTCAGCAACATTTTAGGATAGGAGGTCAATACATAAAAAAAATTAGTTACATTTCCATACACTTTCAAAAATAATCCAACGATGAAATTAAGAAAACAACTCCATTTACCATAACACCAAAATGAGTGAAATACCAGGAATACACTTAACAAAAGAAGTGAAAAACTTATACTCTGAAAACTACAAGACTTTATTAAAAGAAATTTAAAGACTTCTAAGTAAATGGAAACCTGTTCACAGTCAGAAGACTTAATGTTGTCAAGATGGCAACGTTCCTCAAATTCGTCTATAGGTTCAACACAATCCCTAACAGATACCTAAATAGCTCCTTTGTAAGAACTGACACACTGATTCTAAATTCATAGGAAAAGTCAAGGCCTTAGATTAGCCAATCTTAAAAAAGAAGGCTAAAGGGGTGGGGCCAACATGGTGGAGGAGTAGAAGGACCTGCTGCTCTCCGGTGTCTTTCAAACTAAGGACTGAAATCAAGGGACTCTCAATCCCAGAGATCTGCAAGAAGAGGAGTTGGAGGCTCTGGGGAAGAGAACGCGAAATCCAGAAAATCCTGGGAGACTGAGTGAGTGCAATCTGGGAGAAAGAGCCACGGAGGTGCGTACTGTGGGGAGCGGGCCCGGGGTCCTGGGCCCCTTCTGCTGAAAGACAAGGGGAAGAGAAAGAGCAGTGGGGAAAGTACCTCAAACCAGGCAGAGAGGGAGCTTATTGTCCAGTCCCTATCCACGAGACTTTTTGGAGAGAAGGTCCTTGCTCGTGGCAGAGCTGGCAGAGCCAGAGCCAGCGACACTGTCCCAGCCCATGACAAGGAGAGGCGCCGCGCCGTCACAGGATCAGTGCTGATTCAGGGACACAATTTACATAGGGAAAACCAGGCGTGCAAGGGGCTAGTGACCACCCAGCAGGTCGTACTGCTCCTGCAATCCAGACCAAGTCGAGAACAGACACAGAGGAGTGTTCTGAGACTCTGGGTCTGTGAAGGGAGGCTAGGGAGACGCCATTGTGGTGGCGCTGGTGCTGAGTCAGAGACTCAATGTACATAAGGTGCAATGCTCTCAGTGAGTTGCAGGAACTCAGAGGAGCGTGAGGAGCGCTACCGCCCAGCAAATTGAACTGAGCTGGTAACCTGGATAGAGTTGAGGACGGAAACTGAGGAGTGATCTGAGACTGTGGGTCTGTGAAGAGGGGGCTGGGAGGGGGCCATTGTGGCCCCACTTTCCCACAAAGCCAAACCCTAGGACTCCACACCCAGAGGTGGAGGTGGGACCTGCCTACACCACTCCAAACCCCTCCTCATATGTGAGACGCCCTTCTGCAGGAGTGGTAGCTGCGGAGACACAAATACTGCAGCATTGACTGGATTAATTCTAGGTCAATTCTCGGTTTTAGATATATTCTCCCTCTTCTCCTTCCTATCTCGCCCCACCTCTAAACCAGTCACCTGGAGGTTTTGGTTTGCTTAAACAGACATTTAACCCACTCTCTCAATGCATATTCTACACCTCCCTTTTTAATTTCCTATCTCTCTCTATGAGACAGTCAGGCCGCATAGTGCATCTGGGCAACATCTAACTTCAATTCTCCTTTCTCACATGTTTCCTTATTTTGATTTCTCTCTTGTTGGATCAAGTGTTCTAATGTTTCTACCTGGTCAAAGTTCAATTTCTTCTTCTCCCCACACCTGTGACTACTCTATGTATACTTTGCCATCAGCAGAGCGCACACCCTATCACTAACATGTAGCTGGTATGTCAGGTGGCATGTCTCCAGAGTGTCGTTCGTTAATCTTTTATGCTGTGATTTATTTGTCTGTATTATTGGTCAGGGCAGTTGTGAGTTTGTGTTTCCTGTTTATCGGTCTGACCCTTTTCCTTTTCAGGGAGAACTAGGAAATAAACCAATACACACTTACCCAAAATGACAAAACAGAAGAACTCCCCTCAAAAGAATGCACAGGAAATAGTGACAGCACAAGAAATTATGAAAGCAGACATAAACAACGTAACAGAACAAGAATATAGAATGATAAACATAAAATTACTTGCAGGGCTTGAAAAAAGCATAGAAGAAAGCAGGGGGACCCTCGAGGCAGAGATCAAGGTTCTAAAAAAACGGTCAGGAGGAATTAAAAAATGCTTTAAATGAGGTGCAAAACAAATTGGAGGTGGCCACAGCGCAGATTGAAGAGGCAGAAGAGAGAATAAGGGAATTAGAAGATAAAATTATGGAAAAGGAGGAAGCAGAGAAAAAGAGAGAGAAACTGATTCAGGAACAGGAAAGGAGAATTCGAGAGCTGAGCGATGCAATCAAATGGAATACTATCCATATCATAGGAATTCCAGAGGAAGAAGAGAGAGAGAAAGGAGTCGAAGGCGTACTTGAACAAATCATCGCTGAGAACTTCCCCAACATGAAGAAGGAAATGGGCATTGAAGTCCAAGAGGCACAGAGAACTCCCCTCAGACGTAACCCAAATAGTCCCTCAGCACGACACATTATAGTGAAGCTGGGAAAATACAAAGACAAAGAGAGAATTCTGAAAGCAGCTAGGGATAAATGGGCCTTGACTTACAAAGGCAGACACATTAGAGTAGTAACAGACTTATCTACAGAAAGGAATGGCAAGCCACAAAGGAATGGCAGGAAATCGTCAATGTGATGAACAGGAAGGGTATGCAGCCAAGAATCTTTTACCCCGCCAGCCTGTCATTCAGAAAGGATGGAGAGATAAAGGACTTCCCAAACAAACAAAAAATGAAGGAATATATCACAAATAAACCAGTATTACAAGAGATCTTGAAGGGGACTCTATGAAGGAAAGGTTGCAAGGAATACAGAGCACCAGGGACATCCTTACAAGCATGAAACCTACAGATAACACAATGACTCTAAACCCATATTATCAATATTAATGCTGAATATAAACGGACTAAATGCTCCAACTAAAAGACACAGGGTAACAGAATGGATTTAAAAACAAGACCCATCTATCTTCTGTCTTCAAGAGACCCATTTGAGACCTGAGGACACCTTCTATTGAAAGTGAGGGGATGGAGAACTATCTACCAATCTATGAGAATGCAAAAGAAAGCTGGAGTAGCCACACTTATATCAGACAAACTAGACTTTAAAGTAAAAGATGTAATAAGAGATAAAGAAGGGCATTATATAATAATCACAGGGACTATCCAGCAGGAAGAGCTAACAATTATAAATATCTACATGCTGAATTCTTGGGCATCCAAATTTGTAAAGCATCTAATTACAAACATAAGCAATCTTATTGATAAAAATGTGCTAGTTGCAGGGGACCTTAACACCCCACTCACAGCGCTGGATAGATCCACTAAACAGAGAGTCACCATAGAAACAATGGACCTGAATGACACATTGGAACGGATGGGCCTGACAGATATCTTCAGGGCCCTTCATCCAGAAGCAAAGAAATTTACATTCTTCTCAACTGCACAGGGTACATTTTCCAAGATAGACCATATTTTGGGCACAAGGAAGCACCGAATAAATATAAAAGAATTGAGATCATACCGTGCACCCTTTCAGGCCACAATGTTTTGAATCTTGAAATCAACCACAGGAAAAAGTCTGGAAAAACCCACAATCATGGAGGTTAAGGAACAACCTACTAAAAGATGAGTGGGTCAACCAAGCAATCAGAGAAGAATTAAAAAATACATGGAAACAAATGAAAATGAAAATACAACAATCCAAACGCTTTGGGATGCGGCAAAGGCAGTTCTGAGCGGGAAATATATTGCAACCCAGGCCAATCTCAAGAAACAAGAAAATCAATAACACAAATTCTAACAGCACACCTAAAGGAACTAGAAGCAGAACAGCTAAGACAACCCAAACCCAGCAGAAAGAGAAAAATAACAGAGATCAGGGTACAAATTAATCATATGGAAACAGAAAAAGCAATGGAACAGATCAATGAAACCAAGAGCTTGTTCTTTGAAAAAATAAACAAAATTGATAAACGTCTAGCCAGGCTCCTCAAAAAGAAAAGAGAGAAAACCCAAAGCGATAAAATCACGAACGAAAATGGAGTGATTACAACCAATCCCTCAGAAATATAAGCAATCATCAGAGAATATTATGAAAAACTATATGCCGTCAAATTGGACAACCTGGAAGAAATAGACAAATTCCTCAACAGCCACACGCTACCAAAACTCAAACAGGAAGAAATAGAAAACTTGAACAGACCCATAACTAGGGAAGAAATTGAATCAGTTATCAAAAATCTCCCAGCAAATAGAAGCTCTGGACCAGATGGCTTCCCTGCGGAATTTTACCAGACATTTAAAACAGACTTAATACCTATCCTCCTCAAGCTGTTCCAAAAAATTGAGACAGAAGGAAAA
>PITB01029946.1:0-17427 GCA_004024585.1 Paradoxurus hermaphroditus
GATGCTATTGTGGTATTATTGTTTATCGGTAGATTTGCCAATTTGTAACACTTTTGTTAACTCTTGCAGCCTATTCCCAGATGAATATCTCTTAGTTCTAATATTGATCTTTTAAAGTGAATGCAGATGAATCAATTTAGGATAAAAGTACCTATGCAGTAGGCATTAATCTCCTTTTGACTTTTGGCAATTTGATCCTATCTTCATTCAGTCCCTTAATAAACTAAAAAATATTGGGTCCTGCTGTCTATGGTAATGATCTACATGGTAAGGTATGGGGGCAAACACTCATTCTTCCTATCTGCACAGACCTTGGAGTGTAACTAGCAATAATGTCCAATCCTAGACATAATAAGACTCCCCTCTCCCCCCCCCCCCCCCCCCCCGCTTTTGAAACTAACCTATACTTGGAAAAGTAATCTAATTTTTTCCCATTGGATAGACTCTCAAGAATTAATTTTCTCTGAAGGGAAGGGTTTCCTAACCATACAGACATGGTATTTTTATTATTCTGTTTATTAGTATCTGTGTTCATGCTTCTTTTCAAACACGGTGAAGAAAAAGTTCATCTCTTTATGGAGAATTTTTGTGCTTACAGGAAAAAAATTCAGTCGGTAGAGGTGGGGTAAATAAATGGGTATAAGATACGAAGTTAATGTGTTCGGATTCCTTTTATTCCCAACTTGTTATGCTCATTCCTTTCAGCTAAGTGAAGAATGACTGATCTATCACAAAAAGTTTTCCTGTGGTCTGATTTTCCAAGTGCATCTGTGATGTTCTCACAGTACCTTTGTGTCCTGGTGTACGGAGAATGTGAATCTTGCCAATTTGCTTCCTACTCTATTTCTCCCTTTACCTTCCGCAATGATTGTGCTTCTAATCAACGTTTGTTTCAGTGGTGACACCTTATAAGATAATATCTTTATAATAGGTAGTGCACAGAAAGGCCCGGAGATTATCTAAAGAAGTCCTGTGGTCGGTTACCTGCCCTGTATGTGCCACTGATGGGAAACATATATTACATCAAATTATTGTGCTGATATTCAGGAGACGCACTGGTCTTTGAAATTCTAGGGTGATATTTTTGGTTCTAAGTAATGGCAATGCATCTGTCTTAAATAGTTTTTATTGGTTCCAGAGTTCAGAAAAAGCATGGCCTAGACAGTATATTTACTGTACCGTTTCTTTGTTTCCTCTGTGAATTGACCGAAAGCCCAAAGCCTTATAACCTTACATTCATAGCCCAAAAGGAAGAGAGACCTAGAGGTGTTTGGATTGACCTCATTGGGTCATGTGCCCATACCGATCAACCATTGTGGCAGGGTAATGGGACACTTTAATTGGCCGTTCTAAGTAGAATAGAAAGGGTGGAGTGTCAGCCCTGAATGCTACCACGATCATGTGGATCGAGGGTAGGATGACCACCCCCCCAAAGGAGAAATAGTGTCTTGGCAATAAAAGTGGGAATATGCTAAATAGGCCAGAAACATAGGGGTGAACATGTTAGTTAGTGTTGTGGGAGCTCTGAACTGGTGTGAGAGCATTTCAGGTGTGCCAAGGTGCCCTCCCCTCTGAGCTCTCAGGCAGCCCTGTAGGTCTCCAAGCTCGGGGTGCCTGCTTGGCTGGTAGCCCCGGCCCCCTGGTGTTTCAGCTGTTTACCCCACACTCCATATAAGCTTGAGTTTTCATGGGTGCCATGAAATAGAAAAGGTTGGGAAGTACTAGAGTGACCGTCAGGTTTGTTTATTCAATAAATGTTTAAGAAGCAGTGGTATAAATCGAAGCTGGTATGTTCTACGTCTGTTGACGATTTCTTGGATAGTTTTGCAAGAAATGAGAAATGAGTGTAATTGTTCTGTGAAGACAAATAGAGGGGTGAATGGCTTAGTCATTCAAATTCATGCATAAGCAAAGGCAGTATCATTAATAACTTCGAAGTGGGGTTTTTGTGAAAAGGAGTATCCTTGAACTAGGAGATCGTGTTTTTTTCTGCACTTCTCCTTTCACAGTGACCATTTCGTATCCTTCAATGGGACTTGAGTTACCAGTAAAGCAGGCAAGAAGAGAGGACCAAATATTTGGAAAGAGCAAGTTTTCTTTTTTCTTCTTTTTCTTTTTTTATAATTTTATTTATTTATTTTGAGAGAGACCGAGCAAGCGAGCACGAGTGGGGTAGGGGCAGAGAGAGAGAGGGAGAGAGCATTCCAAGCAGGCTCAGCACCGTCAGCTTGGAGCCTGATGTGGGGCTCAAGCTCACGAGTCGTGACCCGAGCCAAAAATCAAGAGTCGGACACCCAACCGACCGCGCCACCCAGGTGCCCTGGAAAGAGCAGTTTTCTAATTGTGAGTGGATACTTGTAATAGACTCAGTTGAAACAACTTATGATTGTAATCTGTTACTGGTGGGTTGTTTCTCTTTATTAAGTTGACAAGTCTGCATGAAGCATATGAATATTTCATGTGTTGTTAATCTTTTCTCACCTTCGAGAAAGAAGCTGTATTATGTTTAAGTACTCCTTGGCTCAAATTCATGGGGCAGTTGATACTAAAGGAAAGTCTTAAACTACTCATAAGGAGATGCTAAGTAAATAGGTAGGTAAGAGTAGGAATTTCGAGGCTGTCTTTCACCTCTGTCTTGGTGGTCACTTAACCACTATGGTGGAATTCGCTGAGCTGTAGTCTGCTTACTGAGGATGGAGTTTGTGTGATATCTCGATTTATTGAAAGAATCCTACCGTAAGATCTTGCGAGAAAAACTATGTTAAAAACTTGAAAGAGATGAAGTATGTTTTGGTATGCTTATTATTATTGTTATAAAGTATTAATTGAAGTTATTTTTAGTACTGATAAAGGGTGGTGCAAGTCAGTATCAACTAGTAATGTTATATTAGTGTTAATAATGGTAAGTAAATGGACCTTTTTTTTCATTCATCAGACTTTTATTAAGCAGACACTGCGTGCCTTATGCGTCATATAAGTACCTATCTTGGTTTATGAGTATATTCATTTAGTTAACCATTATCATTGTCATTATTATTATTGTTATCATTTTTAATTTAAATTCAAGTTAGTTGACATACAGTGTAGTTTTGGCGTCAGGAGTAGAACCCAGTGATTCATCTCTTAGATCTGACACCCAGTGCTCATCCCAAAAGGTGCCCTCCTTCCTGCCTGTCACCCATTTACCCCACCCCCCACAGAAAATTGGGCTTTTTGAAAAATGTGATGATGTTACTTCTTACTTATCATGCATTTTGGTGCATCTTCTTCCTCAGTGAGTTTTCCCCTTTGTCTCTTACCTGGTTCCTTTGGGGCATGCATTTTCCACTGGGATGTACAGCTTCAAGGCCATGGAAGACTGACGGAGTTAAGTAGTCTGAGGGGAAGTGGCTTTGTCAGTACTATTTTCGAGTTGACTAGACACAGATGATGATAAAATAATCAGATAATTACCCAAAGACACAACGATGAATTGACATTTGAAAAAAACAGGACTCCCCCCGCCCCCCACCCCGGCCAAATCTAGGAATGCTGTCAGTAGTTACATACTAGATTATATAATTATTTTAATATATATTAAATATATAAGATATAATTATTATATTAGATATATTATTAATTATATTAATTATAGCTTCTCCGTTATGGAATGGAGATTCTCCATCTGGTCTTGGAGAATAATGGAGGAATCTATTTCCTTGGAGGAAGCTATTTTCCCACATAGCAGTATGATTATACAAAAGCCTTAATGGAATTATTAGGTCCTTCATAGTAGATCTCCTAAATATATGTGGGGAGGATACCAGGCAAAAGATTATAGTCTCTTTTGGAAACCAAGACTACCATTAGTGGTTCTATCTATCTATCTATCTATCTATCTATTTTAGAGAGAAGGGCACAAGTGAGCGAGGACAGCGAGAGGGAGAGAAAGAGAAATCCCACGAGGGACAGCAAGGGAGAGAAAAAGAGAGAAGCGGGTCTCACCCTAAGTGGGGCTAGCGCTCACCTCATGTGGGACTTGAACTCACCAACTGTGAGATCATGACCTAAGCTGAAGTCAGATGCTTAATGACTGAGCCACACGGGCGCCTGTTAGTGGTTTTAAAACTTGAGAAAATGTCTTTTCTTCCTGTGTTTCTTTTTTTTTTTTTAATACTTATTTACTTTTGAGAGAGAGAGCACGAGCAAGGGAGGGACAGAGAGAGAGGAAGACACAGAATCTGAAGCAGGCTGCAGGCTCTGAGCCGTCAGCACAGAGCCCTACGCGAGGCTTGAACTCACGAACCGCGAGATCATGACCTGAGCCAAAGTCAGACGCTTAGTCAGGTGCCTGTCTTCCTATGTTTCTATGTACATGAAGAGTTTATGGCAAGATTACATAGGTACCTGAATTGAACATTAGCCACAAAGGTTAATAATTTTTAGATAGGCCAAGATGATTTAAAATGACATGTTCTAGTTTAGTGTCTCAACTTCAATGGAATAACTCTAAATACTATATGTAAAGTACATCAGCTTCTTTCTGACTGACTGATGGAATATGCCAAAGAGGAAAACTTTATGAACCTTGACTTTAGAGAACTACATATCCCTTTCTTAAAACCTACCTTCAGTGAGGAGCTTAGCAAGTTAAGTTTGGTGAAACTCCCTGCCTCTCTCACACCCTTGTACTTGCTTACTTTTCTCTTGTTTTGAAGTGGAGATAGAGTTGTAGGTTGTTTTGTTTTTATTTCATTTCTTCTTCTCCTTTTTTTTTTTTTTGCTTGCATTTTCCAACTCTGGGGTCTTTTATTTTTACATTTTGGTTGTTAAGTCTAGTTAAAGGTCTCGCTTAATGGGAATAGTTGCGTTCTTTGATAATTTAATTTTATCCTTTGTAATGCGTTCAGGGCTTAATTTTTTCTAATTGTATAAGTGTACCCACTTTGGAGCCATTTGAAAGCACTTATGTGGCTAGGTTCACGGGCCCGTGACTTGCTGGTCTTTTAAAAGTCATATATTATCAAATAATAAAAACGCTGACTTTCAGGGCAGAATCCTGTGATAGTTCTACTCTGGGTCATAAGCCATATTTTAACATGGAAAATGAATAGGAAATGTGTGAAATTTAATGGTCTGTAAGTTACTGCTGGGAGGAAAGGAGAAAATATATCCTATAAAAGAACTGGCACAAAGAGTCTTTGGACACTTTGCACTCTGTTCTATTGTCACCGAGTTCTATGAATTGCTACCCCCTGAAGTCAGTCTGCTTTCTGTGTTCTTCACACCAGCAAAAAGAAGCCGAATGTACAGTACTTTTAATAAAGAGCTGTACAGATAAGAAGTGCTGTACTACTATTCCCTTGTAGCCATAGCATCGATTACGCCCAGAGCAAAATTGGGCTGAGCCTGTCAACATGAAACAATTAGACAAAGAGAAACAACAGACCAAAATTCAAGGTCGGGTGTTTATTCCATGCTGTGCTAATATGCTTATTTCTTCTTTGTAAACCCCACTTAGATATCTGTGGAATAAACATGTTTTTAACTGGCATTTCAACCCTTTAAAGATTTTTTTCCCCACAAAGCCTAGAATTTTTGTTCAGCAAGGAGTTCTGTATCAATTTCTTGCCTTTCGTAAGTGTTCGTTATCAGGCTGAATTTCTTTTGAGGGGTCTGTAGATTGTAAATCGCTTAAAATTCTCACTGAAGGAATTGTTTGTGATTTTCAGTACAATATCACGGTGAAATTCACTAGTTCTAATATACTGAAACAAAAACACTTGTCATATGTTACTGAGCACTGAGGATCAATGAGGAGAGGGCTCGGGGTTTGATGAGGCTGGGGCCCTGCACTGCATTTGACATAGTGGAATCTGTCTGCTCCCAGTTAAATACTAGGTAACAGTATTTCTGTCTTCCTGTTAAAACCCTCTAAGGGAACTACCTCCTTGAGATGGCCTTCTAAGCGTTGGTGAAGGACTCAGAGGAGGGTCAGAGTTTGTGGCACCTTTGAATTTCAAAACAAGCATGAGGAATTCTCAAGGGGAAAACTCAATGAAGTGCTCTATTGCCAGAATAAAAAAATCTTATTTTAATGAACGGATAGTGAAGGGAGAAGGTGGTATTGGTCTCCTGTCTTCTTGTTTCATGGTCACTCTAAAATGAAGTTTTCAGTTGACATCTTTTACCATTCATTCTCTGTCCCCACCCCCCACTTTATTTCATTATTTACTTACTTGCTTATTTCTTTTTTTCATTTTGAGAGAGAGAGCGAGTACACAAGCAGGGGAGGGGCAGAGAGATAGAGAGAAAGAGAGAATCCCAAGCAGACTCCATGCTGTCATCACAGAGCCCGATGCAGAACTTGAACTCACGAACTGTGAGATCATGACCTGAGCTGAAACCAAGGGTTGGCCGCTTAACTGACTGAGCCACCCAGGCACCCTGTATCATTCATTCTTTAGCTCTTGCATAGTCAGCCCTTCAAATAAGAGGAGTCTTATTTAAGGAAACCTTGCTTTATATCTATGGGAGCAACCCATGCAAGTTCCCTACGGGCAGCTTAGCATTGGTTCATATATATGAATGGAAAATAAAGACTCACAAGACTTTGAGAAAATTTAACAGCATAACTGACCAAAGAATCTGTTTCCTGAAGAAAGAAGACTCAGGGAGCAGAAGATAATGCAAAAACAGTCGAAGTCCTACGAGATGTTGTAAGGCAATCCTAAACAAAAATACTGCTGTGACAAAGAAGGAATTCAATGACCAGCGACTTTTAGAGACTAAAAATATGATTGCCACAGTCCATAAATGGAGGCAGGATTAGTGATTTACAGAATATTTAAGTAAATATTTCAGAATGTAGAGCAAAAAATAGAAAAGAACAAGAATATTAAATAAAGTCATTGAGGGTCGATATTGGGAACTCTAACATTTTTCTATAGAAATTCTTGTTGGAAAGAACAGAGAAAATGAAGGAGAGAAACTTAAAACATGACAGAAAACTATTTCCTGAGCTTAAAAAAAAAAATAGACACAAGGATAATGATTGTTAGGACCTTCTTAAAGCCAAGCAGCATATGTAAGAATAGATCAATACCTAAATTTGTCCCCAGAACTTAAAGGATAAAGAAAAAGTCCTAAAGAGAAGAGTAGGGAAAAGAAAAACTTAAATTTAGTATAAGATCTTCAATTTCTTACCGGCAGCACCCTGCGTGTTGGAATACCCAACAAACTGGGAGTATTGCCTTCCAGTTTCTTGGGGAAAACCACTCTGCCCCTGGATTATTCTACCTTTTATTACCGATGGTAATAAAGACTTTTTCAGATGTGTAAGAATTGAAGCACGTTTCTTGCTTACTGATTTTATTGGGGGGGGAACCCCCTTAAGGACGTGCTCCCACAAAACTCAAAATGAATCCAGCAAAAGCACTGAGAAGAAATGTTGAATGGTGATCAAAATATCCAGTAAACCTTATGGCTAATTCAGAATAATTATTTACATAAGAGTATGAAAAATAACTACCTGGAACTAAAGTCCAAGCTTTAAAACATGGTGAGGTCAGATAACGGGAATGCGATAGTGTGAAGAGTTGAGAATGTGCTAAGGGTCGCTTTCTGGGGGAAACTGAATAGTTCTTGATGTTAGTAGAAAAATAATTTGAAATACATACTTAAGCTCTTGTTAGTAACAATTAGCGATTTATAATATCTAAATAATATAACAAAATCCCAAATATACAAGTTATCATTATTACTGAGTCAATTAAATTACCTTATCAAGAGAAAGATTCATATATTCTAAGAGACAAACCTTGAAACAGGGGACACAAGTTGAAAATAGATGGTCAGAGGACGCCTGGGTGGCTCAGTCGGATAAGTGTCCACCACTTGATCTCATTGCAGGTCTTACTCTCTCACAGTCATGAGTTCAAGCCCCACGTTGGGCTTCACGCTGGGCGTGGAGCTTACTTAAAAAAAAAAAAAAAAAAAAGGAAAACAAATGGTAAAAATGAAAAGCTACTTAGATCATTAAGAAGATATAAGATTATCATCCAAGTAGATCACACAGAATCCAAGGTAAAAATTCTTACACAGGACAAAGGGTATTTTATACTGACCTCGGTAGAATTCCAAGTCAGATTTTATTTAGAAGCCATTTCATTGAAGTTAAGAATCAGAAAAATATGTCTGATGTTAGTTTTACTATTTTTCTGGAGATCCTGGTCATTGTTCATGCAAGAAAAAGAAAGAAAACTTACATCTGTACTCTAAAGGAAAGAGTCAAAGCTCTTTAGAAAATGCAAGAGAATATACTTAAAGCTATTGCTTTTAGAATGGATAGGAGAGTTCAAGATAGTGGATAGATAGAACGTCAGTGAACAAAACCAGTTGATTTTCTTTATTTAAAAAAACCCAGTAAATTAAAAAAACATTGGCAGTGTATGGGAAAGATATAATTTATAAGAAGCATGTAGAAACTGTAACTCGCAATACTAGCAATAGACAGAAACTGTTTGCTCTAATTACAAAACTTTGCCAAAACACATACAGTGGCTTCTGGTATGATGCTTTAGATGTGGAATTCACATTATAAATATTTATCATTGATTGAAATTTGATGACCTTATGATTGCAAGTCATTTCGTTTTGTTTTTTCTGTTAATTACCTTTAATGGGTGTATGGGTTCTGATTCATTACCATAAATTCACTGCAGAAAGGTATTAATCAATCTCCTGTATAGTGCCAAAGGTCCAAGAGTGAAGTGTTTGTCATGTTTGCCAGCTTGATTGATTTGAAGTCTGAATTCTGTTGAATAAATCAGCTCTAGATCTTTTGATAACCTGGCTGATGCTATGGAAGAAATTATTCTAAAATTTCCAGCGCTAAATAGTTTTAAATATAGTCTACTTGTGAGAAGGTATACTATCTTCTCAAACAAAGTAATAGTTAATAAAAATAGCTAACATTTACATATACTTATTATATGCCAGTCAGTATTTTAATCACTTTGTTTGCATATATTAACTAACTTAGAAATAGCTCCTTGAGTTTGCTACCACTACTGTTGAGGAACGGAGGCACAGTTTGATTAAGTTCCCCCAGATCACACAGCTAGTAATTGGCAAAGTCAGGGTTTGAACCCAGTACATACAGTTCCAGAGTCTGTTCTGCTACTTGGTGTTTTATACTGTCTTTGTACCACTTTTACTCAAATTATTAAAAGTTTTTGAAAGAGTAAACAAAGTTTATTAGCTTTACATTTTTAAAAACGTTTTTAATGTTTATTTATGTCTGAATGAGAAATACAGAGCATGAGTGGGGAGGGACAGAGAGAGAGAGAGGGAGACATAGAATCCAAAGCAGGCTCTGTCAGCACAGAGCCCGACGTGGGGCTCGAACTCACAATCCATGAGATCATGACCCAAGCTGAAGTCGGATGCCCAACTGACTGAGCCACTCAGGCGCCCCAACTTTACATTTTTAAGATTGGCCTACTCAGCTCTAGAATGGATTAAATGCTAAGAGAAGAACCTCAACATTTGTTTGAAATCTGGCAAAACCTTCTATCTAGTGTGATTATTCTAGCTTCCTTTGGCCCTTCCATAAATAGGTAAATTGCATTTATCCAGATATTTATACCTAAATAGAACACCATGCACAGTCCTAACTCCTGAAAGCTCCAATCCAGGGAGAGATTGAGAACATTCAAAAGAATCAGCAAATCAGGGGCACCTGGGTGGCTCAGTTGGTTAAGCGGCCGACTTTGGCTCAGGTCATGATCTAGTGGTCTGTGAGTAAGAGCCCCGCGTTGGGCTCTGTGCTGATGGCTCAGAGCCTGGAGCCTGCTTCGGATTCTGTGTCTCCCTCTCTCTCTGGCCTTCCCCTGCTCATGCTCTGTCTCTATGTCTCTCAAAAATAAATAAATGTTTAAAAAAATAAAAAAGAGAATCAGCAAATCAGTAAGCATGGTTGCAATTGGGATTATTGCTTACTGGTCAAAAATTATACTTTTTTGTTTGTAGTGATCACGACTGGGAGATTCTGAAATCTAATCAAAGTCAGGAATATTAGTGAACAAAATTAGGTTGTTCTTTTATTTTGAAAAATAATGTTTATAAATGAAGAAACTTACATATTGGTTGCTAGGTTTGAAACATTTAAAATATTTGGTAAGGCATATAGTTGCTTGTTGTTGTTGTTTTTTTGTTTTATTTTGTTTTTACGTTGGCTCCACACCCAGTGTGGAGCCCAGTGCGGGGCTTGAACTCATGAAGCTAAGATCAAGAGTCAGACATTTAACCGACTGAGCCACCAGGTGCCCCAGTAAGATACATCGTTAATTCAGGACCTTGAAAGATGACAGAATCAGTTATTCAGTAAATAGTCTTGGAGAACCTCTTTGGGACACACATTTTAGTTGGAACTTGGGATACAAAGGCCATTATTGAGAGACACACGGTGCATACGGAAGATAGCGACATACAGTCAATACTCTCTGATAAGTGGTATAATGCAGGGAAGCACAGGGTGTTGTAGGAGCCATGAAAAGGGCAGCTAGATCCTAATAGGAAGTTTGCCTCAAGTAGGTGATTCATAAGCTAAGTCATACAGGACAAATACAAGTTTAAAAAGACTATCTTTGAAATTACCTAGAAGAAGCAGCACTACTTTTTTTTTTAATGTTTACTTTTATTTTTGAGAGAGAGAGAGAGAGAGAGAGAAAGAGAAATAGCAGGGAGAGGCAGAGAAGTAGGGAGACACAGAATTGGAAGCTCCAGGCTCTGAGTTGTCAGCACAGAGTCCAGTGCGGGGCTCAAACCCATGAACTGTGAGATCATGACCTGAGCTGAAGTCGGGATGCCTAACCGGCAGAGCCAGCCAGGCGCCCCCACAAAGCACACCTTTTCTATATGACATTTATATCATCCTCCTGGAGTATCATTGTTGGGCAAGCAGTGGAATAAATAAATTTCTGGAGGTGCTGGAGTAGTTTTTATTTTGTGAACGATAGATTCCCTTGCAGTAACATATCTTATATTTCAGGGGTGCCTGTGTGGCTTGGTCGGTTAAGTGTCCAACTTAGACTCAGGTCATGATCTCACAGTTCATGGGTTTGAGCTCCGCATCGGACTCTGCACTGACAGCTCAGAGCCTGGAGCCTGCTTCACATTCTATGTCTCCCTCTCTCTCTGCCCCTCTCCCACTTCTGCACCTGCTCTCTCTCTCTCTCTCTCTTTCTTTCTGTCAAAAATAAAATACAAACATCAAAAAATATATATCTTGTATTTCAGAAGTGATTTTTTTTGTTGTCGGGGAGTGAAAGAAAGTCACTGACACTTAGTCACAATTATAACTGCTGTCTGATAGCTGTAATTGAAAGGATTGGCCAGGATTTCATGGATTTGGTGGGAAAGGGTTATTCTAGAATTCTTACAGCTGTGTTAGTTCCCTTACCAGTCTTGAGATTTATTCTGTCTGTCCCTTTGTCTTTATAGCACACTGTATTTCCTTTATATTTAATAAAAAATATATTTTTTTAATGTTTATTTTTGGAGAGTGAGACAGTGCAAGTGGCAGAGGGGCAGAGAGAGAGGAAGACACAGAATCCGAAGCAGCCTTCGGGCTCTGAGCCGTCAGCACAGAACCCAACGCGGGGCTCGAACCCACAAACTGAACTGCGAGATCACGACCTGAGCTGAAGTCAGACGCCCAACCAGCTGAGCCACCCAGGTGCCCCTGGCACACTGGACTTCTACCCCACCAGTGACAGTTTTGAGCTTTCCATGATGGATAGTATAATAGACTCTTTGGCAAGTTGTCAGGACAGTTCTGTAATGCAGTTGGGCATTCTGAAGTCAGTTTATTTCAAATGAGCAGACATGGTTGCAAACTCAGTGGAGCCAGACAAGTAGTTAAGGAGTGACTTGGGATGATGTCAGGCTTCCAGCGTGTTGATTGGACTTTCTGAGACCTCGTGTCCTGTTATCCTTGTTCAGTAGCATTTTTGTGGTAGTGGATCGCATCTCTATTTGAGACGATCTGTGTCTCTAACCCTCCGCCCTCCTCCACACATCTAGAGAAAATGAGCTTATAAAAATATATGTAACCTGAATTTATCATATCTAAGAGTTAAACAGTGCCAAAGATGAATATGAGTAAGTACAAATGAGCACGTTTAAGTGTCATACAGTTATCTTGAACGTAAGCTGTCTTCAAAGAGAGTTTTCAATGGATTACAATTAGATGTAGAATTCATAAATGGAATTCCTTAAGGGAAATGGTCCTACTGGTTTTTGCCTCCTCATGACCTTGGACAGTTCCTGAGCTTTGCTGCCTGGTTTGTTGCCCAATCGAATTAACACAAAATAATAGATGTACATACCCACCCTACTAGAACCAAAAAGAGCTATTTTCCAAGTGTTATCCAGACTAATAAAGGGAACAGTGTAGGGTCCAGGGATAGAATTTAGGTTAGGTTAGATTACAGTACAATCTTCTTAAATGAAATCCTATTAATTTAGGGTTCAGGGTAATTAGATACAGACTGAGTTAAAACCTAAGCTGATTTTGAAGCTATTGTTTTTAGGCAGTTGGGGCTTGCTCATTTGCATTAGTACAATGGATGTGCCAATTTAAAATGATCACATTATCTATTCATTAAGACCTATCAGCAGGGACTGGTACTTGGCAACTCTTGGCTAATTAGTTTGTTACAGTATGTACATGAAAGTAATCGAATTTTGTTTCTTTAACATTTTTCTCTAATCCACTCTTCTCCTACCCTCATTGTTACCAGTAGTCTGAATTGTTATTAGTGATAATTATACTGGTGGCATTTTACTCCACTTAGGTGTATTTAGTTGTCAAATTGTATTCAGTTTTTAATGGTGCCACTTGATCTGTGTTAAATGGAATTATCATGGAATTATCATTCAGGTTGAAATACTGTAGATACCTCATTTTTATGAGGTCTCATTTTATTAAGCATCTTCAAGACATTCATTTAATCATCCTTCCCCCACCACTCACCATATATATATATATATATATATATATATACACGTTTATATATGTGTATACACGTATATATACATAGTATGTATGTATGTATGTATATATATGGGGGGGCATGCCTGTGCAAACCTTCTATATGTCAGGTTCTGGTAATACTAAGGTGAAAGCCTGCAGTCTTTGTTTTCAGAAATCATAGAGTTTAGTGTGTTGACAGAGGCATTAAAACTTACTGTTCAGTGCAGGATGGTAACTGTCATTGTGGAGGTATGTAAGTGTCCCTGGGCCCTACCTGAAGAGGCCCACAGGTTTCCCTGATGCTGGGGAGAGGGAAGGCTTTCTAGGCAGGTGAAAGAACAGACGCAGAGAGACACAAACGTGTGGCAGGTCACAGTGGGGGGAAAGACTGCACGCAGTACTGTATTAATCTGGGATGTACAAGGTGCGGGAACCTTTCCGGAGTGGATACTGGGCAAGTATTTGGAAGCCAGATCCTGAGAGCCGTGTGGTCAGGCATGGGGTGAGAGTTTATTTATTAGTATTGGGGTAATCTGATACAGAGGAGATAAAGTCATATGGACAGGACGTTAGAGGTTGTTCTGGTGGGGACGTCGAAATACCAAAATGAATTTTGAGACTGGACACCCAGTAGAACTGTGACAGGAGTAAACTTAGATGTCCAAGTACTACCACACGTTTAAATGCCTCACTCAGACTGAGGGATCTGGAAGTTAGGAGCGGAAGGGATAGGTGAAGGCAGAGGGACGATTCTCGCAGCACGTTGCTGGAGCGCTGAGTCCTACGAGTGCCAGCCTCGAGCCTCTAGCCCAATGACACTCCCATCTAACTACGTGGGTGCCTTGCAGTTCAGGCGGGCAGCCGTATACGGTGACTGTCTGCCTAGTCTAAACTCTGAAAGAGAGGGACGGGCTAGCAAGCTGTCGTGATCCTGGAAGAGAAAGGGAGAGTGTGAGAAACGTAGGGACTGGCCTGCATGCCTAGAATTTGTCGAAGCAAAAGGTGTGCTCGTGTTGCCTGTGGACAAAGTGTGGGCGGTGCGAACAAGAGAGCTGCAGTGGGCTTGTCTCGTCTCGTCCTACAGGTTTATTTAGGGGGCTGTGCACACTTCCTAAAGAACCCGGATTCCTACAGCTCGGGGGACAATCAGACTGGAAGAGAACCTCTCAAACCTGTGTCAAGTCTTAAAAGAACTTAATCTTGCAGGTTTAGGCAGCTTGCCATGGGCCTGCCGTAGGAGAGTCCCTTGGGGGCCTGTGAGCTGTGAAGACACGCGTAGTCCTGTAGCCAAGTACTGACCCTGCTCCTCGGAGGGGCTGGCGCACTTCCACAGATGGAAGGGGGGAAGGAACCACACCTGGGAGCATCAATTAACGGGAGTAAGTCAAGGGGACCCCTGAGAATTCCTCCAACGGTCACTGTGAAAGAGGACTTCAGCTACCGCCATTTTGACCTCCAACTTTCTAATTTATTAAGTTCTTCTTTCCAGCTTATCTCTTCACTCAGGGAAAGGACACAGCTGGCAAAGCATTCCCTAATAGGAACCGAAATTACCCCCTCAAGCAATAAGGACTGCCCCGAGCCAGCAAGACCCCATCCATGACTGACCCCAAGACAGTGATCGACCTAACCTTTACCGCCTACCCACATGTACCCACTGACCATTGTCCCACATTTTCCTTACGCCAACCTGGATGTCGGTTTCAGCACTTTGGAGACAGTCTTTGAGACTCACGTCTTCTCTGTGTTGGCCTCCCTGAAATAAATTCCTTTCTCATTTCCCTACCAGTTTTCTCTTTGCCTTTGGATTTTGTCAGTGGCGAGTGGCCAAACTTGGTCTGCCGGGACCCCGGGAGTGCTCTGGCTACAACTATAGCCTTTCACGGCTGAGATCCTGGCTTTAACCTTCTTCATCTCCTCGGCAAGGCAGTAAGAAATGTGGAGATAGATGTCTTAGGTTTAGGCTTCTGTGGGCATTGAATGATGCCAAACCATTTACTGAAGTGGGGACTGTCAGGTTCATGATCCCACCTTTTGCTTTGGTTTCCGCTTTGGAAATTTTTTGTGCTTTGCTGAGGTTTCCAAATGGAGGTCTTCAAATTCACTTTACCTGACGCTCTTCTCGGTAATGTTATATTGTCTTTGTAATTCATGGTGAACTGCTGAAATGTTGTGATGCATAAAAGGAATTGCAGTAACCAGTTATGCCCATTCTTCTTCATGTTTCCTCTCCTTTGAGACATTACTGGAATTTCATTTAACCCATGTAGAAGCAAGGAGCCCTGTGTACATTTTTGTTTTGGTGAAAAAATGTTGGTACCTGGTTTAAGTGCTCGGTGAGCATCTGATGAGTTCTTAGTTATTTTTTGAAGCCAGGGAGGCTTCAGGCAATGGTCTGCAAAATTTCTGAAGAAAGTCCAGGAATCTTTTTTTAAACCGGTAGCAAAATGAAGAAGCATGCATGCGTGTATTAGGTTGTCTTAAATCAAACCCTCGCCGTAGCTGTAGTGACACACGCTGTTCATGAAAGACTTAATACAGTCCTTCTAATCGGATGAATTGTCTTGTTGTGCAAAAACTGTTATTACACTGTGTGTGAAACCAACCGTGCTGCAGGGGGAAAAATTAAATCGCCTGACTAAGAGGTCACTTGTGAATAGTAACACAAGATCTATTACCGTTATTAGGGGCTCTGGGGGACATTCACCCTTTTATAGTCTTTCAACTGCTGGAATGAAATATTTTAGTGGTAAATGACACCCCTCTGGGAAATCCTCCTAAGGATCCATTCTTTGCTGTTGGTACATGTAAAAAAGGGGGAGGGGCCTCAGGGGGAAAAAAAAACCACATTGTTCTTTTCAGATCACTTAAAAAATTTACTTATTTCGACTCGGGGTGATGACGATTGCCTTTAAATGCTCCTCATTACACCATTCTTAATCCGGGTCTATTAGTATCACACTTTATCTTTCGTAACCTGTCACGCACATTCTGTAATCTTTTCCTTAGGGAAATTGATAACAGCACGAAAGCTCAGAGACCAAGGGTGTGTGTGGCTTCTGTCAAAATCTGGATTAAGCACTTTAAAATTCATGAAATGAGAAGTCTGCTTATTTCGTTTATTTTCTTTTAAGGATCTCCGAGTGTATATAAGGAAGGTTCCGTGAGTAAATGTTTTAGTTCTGCGTGGCAACCATGCTGAGTGGTAAATATTTTAAGAAATATTTCAGAAGGGAAGGAATAGCTATTGATCTGAGATGAAGCTTTATAACACAGTTATTAAATTGGGAACCAGAGTTCCTTTCCAATGGATTATATTCATTATAAACTGTCAATCCATTCTGGAATTACCACTCTGGAATCTTCTACCTTTTTGCTATCCTGTTATAGGGTTGGTATTAGCTTTTATGGAAGGGAAAAGAAAGAAATAAGGAATGAAGAGCATCGCAAATAATTTGGGTAATTTTTTGCTTCAATTTTGAAGTCCTGGCTATTTCCTCTTCCCGTTATTTGGTTTCAGTGTCTTTTTTTTCTTCTTTCTTCTAAAACTTCCTTCCTTTATTGCCAAAAAGATATGGAACTGTTACAGTGACACGAAGAAGCATATAAATTCTGTCGGATTTCCCCGCTTTTGTTACAGGTATTTTGCTAGGTTCCTTAAAACATATCTGTTGAAATGGGGCTTGGTAAGAAGAAAGAGAGGAAAGGGAGTGTGTTGTCCCTAGGAATAATACATTGATATTTGAGCTTCACCTGGAAATAAAAATAATTTTGTAAAATGGGAGATAGAAACCCTTTGTCAGGTTGCTAATGAGAGGCTTGACCTAGCCGCCGCTGCTGCAGCATCTTTGGGGATGATGGGAGATGCAAAATGCACTGTTGCTAGGCAACTCTCCTGGCTGCCTTTGGAGCAGGTTCCTATGTGCTAGGAGCTAATGAGTCCTCATGTCTGCTCTTTGAAACTGTTCAAAAGCCAATGAAGACGTACCCAGACATTTAGCATTTGCAAGTACCTGAACTATTCTTGCCGCATCATTTGCCCGTGAAAAACTAAGTTGACCATTTAGTGTGTACTGAATTCTGCTTTATTTTTTTCAAGGTGGACCAAGATTTGAGCCCTAATAAATAGGTTTTCAAAAAGGGGCTCCAAAAGGATGACTTCGTTCCTCCTGACACTAGTTAAGTTATTCTATGTGAAGACTTATTTTAAATCCGAATGCTTTTTTTGCCCCCTGCCAAAAGTAAGAAGTTGTTGGAACTTGCCTCTTTAAGCCTCTTAGAAAGTTTTTAATTACACTCGCTTCCTGCCTCGCTCAGCCCAAGGCCGTTATTTCTGAAGATGATAGGAATCTGGAACCCAAAACGAATTTTGTAGGTGGCCCCCCTAAAACGCCCGTCCCCCTCTCCCC
>PITB01029947.1:0-17430 GCA_004024585.1 Paradoxurus hermaphroditus
CTCACCTCCCTCACCCTCAGATTGTTCTTAGTCTTTGAGAGTCTCTTATGTTTTATCTCCCTCCCTCTCTGTGTCTTTTTTTCCTTTCCCCTCTAGCCCTCCCCCTGAGACACAGGAATGCTGATGCATAGGGGTACGTGTACCCCAATGTTCATAGCAGCACTTTCGACAATAGCCAAATCATGGAAGCAAACCAAGTGCCCATCAACTGACGAATGGATAAAGAAGTTGTGGCACATATATACAATGGACTACTACGGTTCAGTTTTACATTCACTCTTCATTTCATTTCTTACCTCTGGTTATCTTATCCTTGTTTCAATGGTCCTATTATATAATTATGGGGTTTTTTGGGTGTTCTTTCTTCATTGTTTTTAATGCAAATATTTTGCATTCTTCCCAGGAGTGGTAGATATAAATAATAAAGAAATAAAACCACATGGTCATGAAGTTTTTTGGAACATTGAAGTTTTATGTATCAGATAACCCCTATATGACTATCGAATTCAATAACTGCATTATTCTATAATGCTAACAAATGCATTATCAAAATCAGTATTAAATATTAAGTACCTATACATACTATGTACTACGTCCATGAACAAAATAGACTTATAAAATTGAGTGCTACAAAAAGAAGTGGAGAAGGTCACAGAGAATGAGTGTGATGTAAAGGGGGACAGAAAATTTCCTTTATTAAAAAGAGAGGTCAAAGAAGTCTGCACTTGAAAGTTGGTTTACAGCAAATATTTAAATGAGGGAATGGAGTTAGCCAATCATCTATCTGAGGAAAGAGTATTCCACACAGAAGGGACAGATCCATAGGAGGATGCCTGGAATATTCCAGGAAATGTAAGTGTCAATGTGACATGAATAGGATAAGGGACGAAGTAGTAAGAGATAAGATCATAAAGGATACAGGGGGCCAGATTAAGTAGTTTCTTATAAATTATTTTAAGATCCTCTCATTCAAGTGAAGTGGAAAGTTATTGGAGAGTTTTGAACAGAGCCTTGGCTACTGTGGTTTGGGCAATAGACCATAATGAGGCAAAAGTAGAAGCAGAAAGACCAATTATGAGGCTATTGTAATAATCCAAGTGAGAGATATTAGTGATTCAGACTAGAGCAGTTGGTGGAAAAAGCCAGTTGGATTTCTAAATGATTAGATGTGGCAGGTAAGGAATTTAAGAGATACAGGCTACTACTCAGACCTTGCTCTAACTGATGAGAAAATTCTTTCTAAATGATGGCCATGATCAGTGGAATTCATATAAGCCTCTCTTTAATCTGGTTACATAAAATAAACTTTGAAAAATAAGCTGGATTTGATTAAGGAAGAGAAATTCTGATCCTATAGCATTCGCTTAAGCCAATAAGATGGCCCTGCAACACGCATGACTCTAGGTCTATCACAGAATTTCTGCCCTCTGTGGAAGAAGCACAGGTTGGTCACTTGGCTCATATGTATCCATCACTTCTTATGTCTATTCTAAATACCTCAAAAAAAAAAAAAAAACCAACATCAAAAACCAAAAAAAAATACTTCTGTAGTACATATTATTATTATTCCCTATATTATGAATAAGGAAACTGATGCTCAGAGAAGTTAAAAAAATATGTCCAAGCCACATAGTGAATATACTGGGGAGTTGGGGGTTCAAACCCAGCAGCCAGGCTCCAAGCTCTCATTAACCACAATAGTGTATTATTTCTGAAAACTTCCCTAAGCCTCCATTTTTCATATGAAAGTTGAGATAATGATAGTATTTACTTTATAAAATTTTTGTAAGCATAAAAGAATGATTATTTTAGTCCTTACATTAATAGTAAATAGCTATCAGCATTATAACAATGTTATAGTTGATTTAAAAAGTTATGACCATTATTTTTGTCAGATCCTCAGAAGGTTATTCCCACCCTACATATTAGTAAGTTGGGACTAAATGATGATTACATGATTTTCTGTGTCACAGAAGTGAGGACAGGATTTTATTTCAGATCTCATGTTTCTAAGGTCTTTTAAAATTCTTTTTCATTGCCTCTAGTAGATGAAGGATACAGAGATGTGGAAGGGCACTGAATGATGCTTACAGTTCAGAGAAACACTACTTAAAAGCCTTATGAAAACATGTAATATAAAGGAAATCTACACAAGAATAAATAGCTTCCCCACATATCAGCAAAATCCATTCCAAAGTATAATTTAAAAATATCTAATGCTCAATAACAATAAAATAGAAACAATCTCCAAATATACTTAACAAAAAATGAATAACTTGCATAAATAAAGTTACCAAGCTCTACTATGGATAGAAAAAGATGAAACATACCTTGTTCCTATAGGGAAAGTCTTATTATTATTATTATGTCAACTCTGCTTAAATTATTCTATAGATTTAACACAACTTCAATGAAAATACCAAAGTTAATTTTAGAATATGAGAGAGTAATTCCAAAAATTCATCTTTCAAAACACATTAAACATTCAAAAATTATTTTAAAAAGAGTAGTGAAGGGAGGCTTAGGTTAAAATAGTAACATATATTACAAACTTACAAGTATTAAAACAATATTCAATGGTATAGAAATAGATATAAAACAGAATAATAGAGAAAATCCTGAAGAACTCATTCATTCATTTATTATCCAACAGAAATTTACTGAATGTCTGCTGTGTGCAAAAAACTATTCTATGCTTTGTGAATACAGAGATATAAAAGATAGAATTCTTAGTCTCATAGAGTTTAAATTCCAGTGACCTAAAATAATGAAAGAGAGGGTCATTTAAGCAACCAACTTCAGCTCAAGTCATGATCTCACGGTCCATGGGTTCAAGCCCCACATCAGGCTCTGTGTTGACAGCTCAGACCTTGGAGGCTGCTTCAGATTCTGTGTCTCCCTCTCTCTCTGCCCCTCCCCTGTTCATTCTCTCTCTCTCTCTCAACTTCAAAAGTAAATAAATATTTAAAAAATAAAGAATTATCCAATATGACTAAAGAAAAAAAAATTTCTATTGAAAATTTATAGATTTTTCAACAAATGTTGGATAACTGCCTAAACATAATCATTGAGAAAGAACTAATGTTAAGTCTCTATGTCTACCCTACTAACCGGAAATGGAAGAAGACGAGGAGGAGGAGAAAGAAGAAAAGAGGAAGGAAGGAAAAGCCAAGCTGAGCTACAGAATCATTAAAGAGAGTATAAATGAACAATTAGTCATATACTCTTTTAAGAGGAAAGGGTCTTTCTTTATTTAACTATAAAGAAATAAGGCCCAAAGAAAATATTTATGGATTGGAGAACTTGAAAATCAAAACTTCTGAATATCAAAAATAATATAAGAAAACTGAAAGGTAAATAATAAAATGGGAAAATATATTAAATTCTATAAAATAAAAAAAAAATAAAAATAAATAGCTTGCACTTGAGAAAAAGAAAAGATATGTCACAAACTGGGAGAAAATATTTGTAAACCATTTGTAAAATATTTGTGTTTTTAAGTGCTTGTTTCCCTCCAATAGCTAGCTGAATAAGAAAAGAAATGAATTAGTATGAATATCTATCTCTATCTCCACTCAATCACTAAGTTATTTAGTTAATTAAAACAAAAATTTCTGAGTCCAAACATGGTAAGTACCTATTATTTCATAGGTCTATATACTACTTCCTGAATATGTATTTAAAGACTTATTTCCATCTTGTTGCCACTGCCACTAATTCTTCTCATCATTTCTCTTACGGACTATTGCACTTGCCTCTTATCCCCAAATTTCTAATTCATCCTCTACTTATATCAGAGCGATACTCCTAAAATGAAAATTCCTTTTTATCCTTCACTATTGTCAGCACCTAACTACAGGGTCTGGTACAGTAGTAACTGAAATATTGACTGACTAAATAAACAAATGAGGAACAGTAGTAACACAAGTGTGCAGATGAGAAAAAGCAGTTTCTTTATTTTCATATGGGGAATAACAAGACTGCCTACATTATACAGTGTTTAGAAGCACTAATGAGATAGAAAAAAGATTTCTGTGTCAGATCAAGTTTAAGTAACAGGAACTAGATTTACACTTCCACATGAAAGAGCTAAAGAACAGGACAAAATATATGAAATAATGGTTTTCAAGACAGTAGAGGGAAAAATAAAGATGGTAGAGGTCAGGCAATGAAGGACAGTGCATTACTTATAAAAATGTAGATGGTACAGCCATTTTAGAAAATATTTTGGCATTTTCTTAAATAATTAAGCATTTACCTATGATCTTACCCACTCATTCCTCTCCCCGGTGTCCACTTGAGAGAAATGAAAGCATATATACACACAAATATTTGTACCTGAATGTTAATAAAGCCTTATTTGTAATAACTAAAATGGGGGGGGAACTCTCAAATGTCTATCAGAAGCTGAAATATAAACAAATTGTGGTATGTCTATATAATGGAAGACATATAAAATATATAAAAGGGAATGAAATATTGATACATGCAATGGCAATAAATCTCCACATAGTTATGCTGAGTGAAAGAAACAAGATAAAGATGAGTACATAATATACATTTCCCTTTATATAAATCTCTATGTAAACAGAAACCTAATTTCTAATGAGTTAAAGAAGATTAGTAGTTGCCTGGGAAGGAGATGGTTTCATAAATGTGCACACATGTCAAAACATTAAATTGTATACTTTAAATGTGTGTGATTTCTTTTATGTTGATTATGCCTCAATACAGTTGTTTTTAAAAGTATAAAATGGAAATATAAAGAATATAGCATAGTGCCTATCGCATAGCAAGTAGTCAATAAATGTAAGTTACTACTATTATTAAAGTATAATGAGGTAAACATTTTATATATCATACTATTAAGCTAGCATCAGATTTCCTTTCATGGTTGGAAAATACAGACATTTGAGTATATGTAAAACCTGGATGGCAAAAGCCCAAGCAGTAAAAACAGTTGTAGGTTTTGATATCAGCAAATGAACAGAATTTGAGTTTTCCACCAAGCAGGCAGAAAAAGAAACTACAGAGATGGTGATAAGCACAGGTAAGAGTGATTATATGCCATCAAGAGGCTAATAAAAATTTGCTTGTGGTGGGATAATTAAAAATATTTTAAGATGACAACTTACTTGATTTTCATTTTTGTGATGTAAATCCTTTCTCCAACACCTCCAACTTCAACTAATTTTAATACACTTAACAAATTACTTTAAGGGAATTATGGTGTTACTTTTATACTTTGTGTATGTGTGTGTATCCTCTTCCTTTGGGAATAAGTATAGCTGTGAGAAACAGAAAAATAGTCACAGTGTCTAAACAATAGTTTATTTTTCTCTCATTCAAAACAAAAACAAAAACAAAAACACTTGGGGGTGCCCAGGTGGCTCAATAGGTTAAGCATCCTATTCTTGATTTCAACTCAGGTCATGATCTCCCCATTGTGGGATCAAGCCCCGTGTCAGGCTCTGTGCTGACAGTGCGGAGTTTGCTTGAAATTCTGTCTCTCCCTCTCTCCCTGCCCCTCCCCCACTCACGCTTGCTCTCCCTCTCGAAATAAATAAATAAACTTTAAAAAATGAAAAATAAAAAAACCCAGACACAGAGGTAACCATGAAAATGTGAGGTCTTCCCCAAGAAAACTGCACAAAAATCTTGTACAGTTGTGTGGTACTGTGACTTCTACACAGTGTTAAACAGTGACCTAAATAACTTTTAACTAGGTTTCTATATACTAAAAAACACACCTCATCACCCACCTTCCAATACATACTTATCATTATAGGTTATTAGATGCTTTGGGGAGTAGAGTGGCTCAGAGTAAACAGTGTCTACCCTAGGATGACAGCATAATCTTATTTATTAATGCTATTCTGAGATCACATCCACTTTGAATCCTTCAGGACCTGCATAACCTACTTGATCCCTCCTGTCTTCCAACACACCCCGGGACCAGATTTATTACTTGAAATTGGAGATTAGTGTTAAAACCCTAGCCCCTGGCAGAGCTTCTGGTACACAGTAAGTGCTTGGTAAATATTGTTAATTCAAAAAAATTTTACTATCTATCTATATCTATCTATCTATCTATCTATCTATCTATCTATCTATCTATCTATCTATCAAGATGTTAAACCTAAAGCATGACAATGTTAAAGGCTGGTAAAAATGTAAGGAAAATGGTACTTTCATATACTGCTGGTGAGAATGTAAACTAATAATACAGTTTAGAAACAATATGGTAGTCCCTACTAAATAAATAACATGCATAATCTCTGACCCAACAATCCCACTTAGAGATATAGGAGTTGGAAGAAATGTTCACATATGGACAAAAATTGCCACATACCAATGTCAAATGCAGCATTATTTGCAATTTCAAAACTGCATGTCCATTAATAGGGGAATATGGTATATTTGCCTACAATTAATATAATGCAGTATATTTATATGATGGCATAATAGGAAAGCATCTCAGATTCCCATTGCTCATTGTACCCAGTTCTCCTTTTCTTCTGGACATACATCTATACCTCTTTTGCATTTAGGTGAGTCATGTGAGGATTTCTGGCCAATAATTTATGGATGGGACGCTTCTACATTAAAGCATTTAATTACTTGTGTGAAATCCCACAACTTTCTTTTCTCCTATTGTGTTAACTGAGGAGGCCTTGGTTTTCAGCTGGTGTGTGACCAAATTAGTGAAACCTTCTTCAACCTGGGTCCTGAGTGCCTTTGTAGAGCCGAACATGACCCAGGTGGTTATACGGCAGGAGTAAAAAATATTTTCTGTGTTAAATAACAGAAATTTTTTGGGACATAGCCTATTCTGACTAATAAAAATAATTTAATAGAAATAGATTAGAGAATAGCTACTTTTAGTTCCCAAAACTACACAGTTCTAAAAAATATATAACACTGAAATAAAAAGGAAAGTTTCAGAATAATTTGTACAAGATGATGTTTTTATAAATCCAAAATTATACACACACAGAAAAAATACTAGATGATTTTATATGAATGAACATACATGACGTAAAACAATATGAACATAGACAAGAAGGAAACAGGCTATCTTTAGTAAGTAGGGATAAGAAATGACCCTTCTTTGAATAAAAGGAATTTCAGCTAAAACTATGTAGTAGGATGTATGGTATCCCTCCAGAATTTATGTCCACATTCAAGCCCCTGGAGCTCATGAATGTAACCTTGTTTAGAAAAAGGATATTTGCAGATATACGTTAACAATCTTGAGATGAAATCATTTGGATTACCCAGTGGACCCTAAATCTAACAAATGTCCTCATAAGAAACAGAAGAGAAAAAGACTCACACAAGAGAGAAAGTAACGTGAAGACAAAGATAGAGGGCAGAGTGATGTCGTCACTAGCCAAAGAAGTCAAGGGATGCCTAGAGATACTGGAAGCCGAAAGACACAAGGAAGAATTCTCCTCCTAGAGACTCCAGAGCAATGAGCGAATAAATATTTGTTGTTTTAAGCCACCCAATTGAAGGTAATTTGTTGCAGCATCCTGAGAAAACAAATACAAATTGAAATGCCCTCTTTCTTAAAAAAACATAAAACAAAACTAGATAGAAGTAAATATAACAAAATATTAACGGTTATTAATTCTGGGCAGCAAACAAGGATATTTGTGATGTTACTCTTTGTATTTTTTTACATCTTTTAAATTTCTCCCAATAAAATTTACAAAAATTAATTATTGGTGAAGGGGATTAAGAGTGAACTTATCTTGAGGCATCTGGGTGGCTCAGTTGGTTAAACATCCCACTCTTGATTTTGGGTCAGGTCATGATCTTATGGTTTATTGAGCCCCATGTGGGGCTCTGTGCTGACAACATGGAGACTGCTTGGGATTCTCTCTCTCTCTCTCTCTCTCTCTCTCTCCCTCTACCCCTCCCCAGCTTGTGCTTGCTCTCTCTCCCTCTCAAAATAAATAAATAAACTTAAAAAAGAGAAAGCATATTTATCTTGATGAGCACGGAGTAATATATGCAACTATTGAATCCCTATAATGTACATCTGAAACTAATATAATACTCCATGTTAACTACAATGGAATTAAAATAAGAAAATGAATATACACACAAGTGAATTATACTGAATTATATTAATTATTAATTACAGTGTGTTGTAAATTTATTTAGTTAATTGTTTTGTAAATGGTTAAAACCCAGAGGGGGGGAAAACCTGGGTAGTTCGGTAAACACACTTATTATAGATAATCCAGCATTATGATGACTTTCATTGCCCTTGACAATTGACCTCCAACTCACTTCATAGTCTTAACTCATATTCTATTACTTCCTGACACACGCTCCATGTTCAAAATTACCTATAGTTGGCCAGACAAGAAATTTTTAAGTCTTCCTGTCTTTGCCCCTATTATTTCCTTCAATTAGAATGGCCTGTAAGGCCTGGGGGACTACTTCTCCTACATCCAATTCAAATGACATTGTCAATGAAGACTTCTGTGATTCCTCAGATAGAATTAATTAGTTCCTCTTTTATTTGTTCCATTTGCATTTAGTTCATATTGAATTCTCATATTTGTCACTTCATTTTAATTTATATTTGTCTGTCTTTGCCTATAAATGTAGACTTAGCTGAAAGTACAATTAGTTATATTTATATCCCCAATAATGAACACAGTGGCAAACAAAGATTAGGAATTCAGTAAATGCTAAATGAATGAATGAATGACTTTATTTCATAATTCAGTAATTTTTATCCTGGACTTCTGTGTATTCCAAACATTTTAAGATATTGCTAATTTAAGGGAGAAACCTATAGGAAAACAAATTAACCCAAAAGACCCAAGAAGTAATTTCTCTTTGACACATTAATTATAAAAGAATACCTTCTTAACCTCTCTATCACAACAGAAGGGAAAACAGAAACTAACTGCAGAGTGTTTTAACAACAGAAAACTCATCTCACCTCTTAACTATTATCTCATATCCACTGCACTGAGTTCAGTCCAGTAACCAGTACTCTACTGACAGTCTGAGTCACTCTCTGACAGAGCTTGGCCCTCTCTCCAGCAGTCTGACCCACAACTGGCACTTTGACAAATCTGAGCCGGGGATGCCAGGGTGGCCTAGTCGGTTAAGCGTCAGACTTCAGCTCAGGTTATTATCTCACAGTTCATGAGTCTGAGCCCCACGTCAGACAGCCTGGAGCCTGTTTTGGATTTTGTATCTCCCTCTCTCTCTGCCCCTCCCCCACTGGGGCTCTGTTTCTCTCTCTCTCTCCCTTTCTCTCTCTCTCTCAAAAATAAATAAATATTTTAAAAAATCTGAGCCACTTTTGTTTACCTTATTTGAGGGAGAGAAAGAGAATACATCAACCATTTCTTCCTCTTGGCACCAAGGTTTCTTGGAGGACATCACAAATGTCCTTATCTAGAGGGCATTAGAAAATTGTGAATTTGTTTCCTTAAAGAAAATCCTAGAAAAGCAGGCCTATAGAAGTGACTTTAGGCTGTACAGAACCAAGATAAGATCATATCATCTGACCCCATCCCTCCATCCTTACATCCACCAAGATTTTGTGGCAGAAATCTCTAAGGTTTAGCTCCAATTAGTTTCTCTTTTACTCAGAAACCTTTGCTGACTACTACCATCTGTTCATTTCTGAACACCTCCAACATTAGTCTCAATGTCTCTATATATTCAGTGCTTATCACAGTGAGTGGCATATAGTGGGAATCTCAACATTCATTGAATGAATAGTCATACAGGCCTTATGTTAAGAGTGTAAGGAGGAGTACGAAGGAGTGTTGTCAAATTGAACCCCACATACAAATAATCTCAAGGAATTTATCCATAACTTTCTCTTGATATATCAACACATTTTCATTTTCTTTTTTTCTTTTTTATCAAAGATAACTGACATACAATAAAGTACAAAAAAAAATTTCTTTTTTTTTTTAATGTTTATTTTTGAGAGACATAGAGACAGAGCATGAGCAGGGGACGGGCAGAGAGAGAGGGAGACACAGAATCTGAAGCTCCAGGCTCTGAGCCGTAAGCACAGAGTCCGACGCGGGGTTTGAACTCACTAGCTGTGAGATCATGACCTGAGCTGAAGTCAGAGGCTTAACCGACTGAGCCACCCAGGTGCCCCTCATTAAATTCTTTTAAAAGTTTTACTTATTTATTTTTACAGAGACAGAGACAGAGAGAGACAGAGAGAGAGAGGGAGAGAGAATTTCAAGCAGGCTCTGTGCTGACAACATAGAGCCCTGATGAAGGGCTGGATTTCATGAGATGTGAGATGACCTGAGACACTGAACCAACTGAGGTACCCAGGCACCCCACATTAAAATTTTCCATATGCCTTTTTCCTAAGAAAAATACAAAAATCTTATGATCATTTAATCCCACTTACTCCATTCTCCCAACTACAATGGTCAAATATATTATTTCCTCCTATAACACCCAGAAGATGTTATCACTATAATTTTAAATAAGAAATGTCTTTTGTGTCGATAATTGCCATTTTCTATTGCTTTTCACTCCTTCCCGCATTTCTGAGAATTTCAGATAATTTATGTAAGACTTATTTCATGGATTTAAGAAATTTAGCAAATTTTAAGCAGGATAAATACAAATAAAACCAACTTAGGAACTTCATAGTCAAACTGCAGAAAATCATCTTGGATCGTTTTTCTTCAACGTGAAGAACTTCCATTGGTCTATTCTGCGGTGCAGGTCTGGAAGCAGTGAATTTTCTCAGATTTTGTCTGTCTCCATTTTGGAAGGACATTCTTACTAAGAGTGGAATTCTAGTTGTTTTTCTTTATCTTTTTCCCTTTTTAGGACTTTAAAGATGTCAGTTGGGGCACCTGGGTGGCTTTGTGGGTTAAGGGTCTGACATCCGCTCAGGTCACAATCTCACGGTTGGTGGGTTCAAGCCCCATATTGGGCTCTGTGCTGACAGCTCAGAGCCTGAAGCCTGCTTCAGATTCCATGTCTCCCTCTCTTTCTGTTCCTCCCTTACTTGTACTCTGTCTCTCTCTGTCTCTCAAAAATAAATAAATGTTAAAAATTTTTTAAAAAATGCAATCTATTGTCTTCTGACTTTTATCATCTCTATTGAAAGGTCATATCTATTGAACTTTTGAAGATTATTGGTCTTTGGTCTATAGCTGTATTTAATATTTTCTCTGCCTTGATTCTCAGTTCTCCAAGGATAGATATGAATAGGGAGTTTAAAGTTTAGAGAAGAGACATCTTTGGGAATCATTAGCATGAAGGTGAAAAGTAGGAATTATGAGGGGTGAATGTTAGGGACAGTATGAAAGAAGGAAAGAAAATCAGAGCAAAGAGATGGAAAGGAAAGGGAAATATATTCAGAAGGCAATAAATAAAAGGTGGAACCCATAATTGACAAAATGATCAGAGAAGGAGGAAGAGCTTAAGGAGTGTGTACTATCTTAGATGCGAAGGGAAGAGAGTCACCAAGAAATAAGGAGTCCATAGTGTCAATCAAGATGGGGTTCAGTTACATGTCTATAGAGTGCATTCTTTACATGTGAAAAAACAGATATCACTGGAAAAAATTACGTGCTGTATAACTTTAATGTATCAGCTTCCTTTGCTTTTGTAACAAATCACCACAGACTTAGTGGCTTAAAACACAAATAAATAAACATTAAAAAAAAATTTAGGGGCATCTGGGTGGCTCAATCAGTTAAGCATCCAACTTCGGCTCAGGTCATGATCTCATGGTCCATGAGTTCAAGCCCCGTGTTGGGCTCTGTGTGGACAGCTCATAGCCTGGAGCCTGCTCCAGATTCTGTCTCCTTCTCTCTCTGCCCCTCCCCTGCTCATGCTCTGTCTCTCTCTCTCAAAAATAAACATTAAAAAAATTATTAAAAAAATTTTTTTTAAAGTTCTAATTTCAAAGTGTGGGCAGTGTGACATTCCTTTTGGAGGCTCTGGGGAGAATCTGTTTCCTTGTCTTTTCCAGTTTCTGCATTCTTTGGCTTGTGGCTTCTTCCTCCATCTTCAAAGCCAAGAGCACGGCATCTTCAAATCTGTCTCTTTCTGACCTCTCTGCTTCCATCACCATGTCTCATCTGACTCTAACCCTTCAGACTTCCTCTTTTAAGGACTTCTGTGATTATGTTGGGCCCACTTAAATAATCCAGCATAATCTTTTCATCTCAAAATCCTTAATTACATATGCAAAGTCATTTTTGCCATGTAAGGTAACATATTCACAGGTTCTAGGAAGTAGGACATGAACATCTTTGGAGGATCCTTATTTTGTCTACCATAATCATGTCATATACCCGTTATCTGTGTCTTGATTTCCTCATTTAGAAGATAGGTTAAAATTATACTGATCACACACGGCTACTGAAATAATTCATTTAGATTAAATGGAACCCTGATTCATGGGAGATAGGCATTAATAAATAGAGGTTAAAAGAGAATTTTAATTTCTCTGTCACTGGTGGGAGAGGGTTGAAGGAGGCAGAGCATAAGTTAGGAAGGATGTCAAGGCAAATCTCCTGGCAGAGGAAGTAGTATGTTCAGGACAGGGTTTCCCAGCATCTGAGGACAGGGGAAATTCTTGTTTTGAAAGATGAGCCATATATTCCCTAGCAATATTTCAAATGTCTCTTAGCAAACTGTCGTGCAAGAAAGAAAATTAGCAAAACAAAAGGCAAAACACAAAACACACACACACACACACACGAAACAAAACTTAGGGGGAAAAAAACAAACAAACGTAAAAAAACAGAGAAAGAAATAAACCCATGTGTAATCACCTGGGAATGTGCAGTCCCCTGATCCCCAGAGGCCATGCCTTCTAAGAGAAACCTAAGAATTGCTGGGCAGAAATGATTAAAAGTAAGGAAGGCAATATTCTCTTCCTGTACGTGATTGTGGTTTCCATTTCAAGTTTCAATTTCACTAGAGCAGCAATACTCCTCTTTTGCAGAACACTTAAATTGGTTGAAATAAGTATTCGTGGAAGAAAGGGGGCTATGGACTGGGAGGGAAGAGACATGGACTCTGGTTCCACTGAATTAGTGAATAATTTGAAGCAAGTTTTTTCTTCTTTCTGGGTCTCAGTTTTACAAAGTGTATACATCAAAACCTAAACTGAGCTAACATGCCATAAACTCTTTCATTAGTGGATCTTGATTTTTTGCTCTTGTCCTCTCCATCTCTCAGAGATCTCCCTTTCATGACTTTGATATTACTTCCTTACTAATAACTCCCAAATCATGCTATCTACTGATTAACAGTCTGAATTATAGCTTTAACTATCCACTACTAATTTCCACTCGGTCATTTTGCCACACCTCACAATCAACATGACAAAACCTTCATCATTCTTTTTTTTAAATTTTATTTTAATTCTAGTATAGTTAACATACAGTGTTATATCAGTTCCAGGTATACAATATACCTATTCAACAATTCTATACATTACTCAGTGCTCATCATGATAAGCGTACTCTTTTATTTTTTTTATTTTTTTAATGTTTATTTTTGAGAGAAGAGGCGCAGAGAGAGGAGACACAGAATATGAAGCAGGTTCTAAACTCTGAGCTGCCAGCACAGAGCCCGACCCAAGGCTCAAACCCATAGGCCATGAGATCATGACCTGAGCCAAAGTCAGACTGAGCCACCCAGGTGCCCCTTGATAAGGGTACTCTTAATCCCCTTCACATATTTCACCTATCCCCCACCCACCTCCCTCTGGTAACCATTGGTTTATTCTGTACAGTTAAAAGTCTGTTTTTTCTTTTGTCTCTTTTTCTTTGTTCATTTATTTTGCTTCTTAAATTCTACATATGAGTAAAATCATATGGTATTTGTCTTTCACTTATTTCACTTAGTGTTAGTTATACTCTCCAGATCCATACATGTTGTGGCAAATGGCAAGATTTCATTCTTTCCTATGACTGAGTAAAAACTTCATTATTGTGATATTCAAATCTCATCTCAATTCAGTGTGCTATCTAAGTTTACTTCCAACAGTCCTCAATACCTTACCCTTCATGGCAGGTGGATGGCCATTCACCTGGTCCCCCTACTCCTTGTTATCCACTTCAATATTCCAAGAACCTTTATTTTGTGTATGTTATCTTTGCCTGTGTGCGATGCTCTCTCCTCTTGGACAACCATAGAGATATCAATTTCTCATAATAAATACAAATTATGATAAATAGACATTTAGTAAAATACCTTAGCTATTAAGGGAAGAAACAGTTCAATGCAAAGAACATCAGAATAGAAGCAAGGGAGAGGTTGGATACTAAATCTGACTCAGGAATTGACTTACTGTGTAAACCCCAGGTCAACTATATAACCTCTCTCAACCATAGATTCCCCCATCAAAAGAAAAAAATATGCACCATGAACTTTCCTCATGCTATTTCCTTTGTCTATTGAAATTCATTTTATTTTTCAACCATAGCCCCATTAATGCCAGATATGTGAAATATTCCTGACTTTCCCATCCACCATAGAACTATACAGATAGTTGAACTGTGATCATTCTCTTCCTTCAAGTCCTGCATCTCTATAATATCACTGTCTTGTATTCCATTTACTCAAGAACATGTGTATCTATCTGTCTTCCACAAGTCAGAGACCATGTATCTGTAGTGTCCTGCTTTTTAAATTAAAAAGTTTCATAGCTTGTCAACTATGGAATGCTTCTTTAATCAATGTGTGATCCAGTGGAGAAACAGAGAATGACAGGAAAGGTGGGGAAATTAGACATCTATGTTTTATACTCATTGTGACATTTCCTATTTGGAACCAAAAATATAGCTACATAAATTTCTTTAAGATTCTTTTGAGAGGAAAAAAAATGATATAAAAGCATTTAAATGAAGGTTGGAGTTTCATTTGTCTTTTAGACTCCAAGTCTAATAAAGCTATTTAGCATTTCTATAGTATTTAACATTTCCAAAGTACTACTCAATGTTAATTAGTTAATGCTAATGCTCTGTAAGGTAGGTCAATATTATGATCTTCTCTGAAAAGGTAAGAAAATGAAAATTCAAAGATATTTTGGCTTCCCTTTTCAGGATATAAGACACTGCTGAATGTTATTACAAATATAAAGTAGTATTTCGGAATAGAAATTAGCAAAATATAGAAATGAAGCGAAGGAAGTTGAAACGAGTTCTTCCTTTCACTATGGGCCAAAATATAAAAGACAAAAAGAGATCTGGGTATGAGTCCTCAGCTTGTCCTTTCAGACCTAAACAGACTGGCTTCTCATCCCAGGAAGAGGATAAGAGGTTAGGCAGGGAAACCACACATGAAATTCAAGCTCACTAGATACCAGATTCAGGGCAGCAAAACAGATTTCAGAGCCCAATGATAATGTTGGTGGGTTGAGTTAGATGACAGATCCCCTGGCATGATCGGGATTGGCTCAGGGACTGAGGACCACTAGAGGGGTCAAGCTTGTTGCTCCAAGTTTCAATAACTGCAGCTGAGAGGCTCTAGATAACAGTTTCCATACTTTTCTCCCAAAGACTGTACCCTAAAGCTATAGCTCCACTTAGCAAAAAGAGAGCAGACCTGGAAATGTTCCATTTGGTCAACCATCTTTGTGCCCTTTCCCCCAGCAGCCTTCTTATAACATTCTTACAAACTGAATAGTAGGTGACATTCAAAATGATAGGAAATCTTTTTCTCTTAGAGCTGTTTGATATATAGGAAGCAGGGAGGCAATTCACCCCATAGATAATAAGTGCAAGAGGGGAAACATAAACACCGGGGACTAGTGAATAGATCAAAGAAGTTCTTTTTCATTAGACAGAATAAATCTTTGACTCTTCAGTATAACTAAATTCATTCATCTATTATTTCATTTATTCACTCATTTCTTCAGCAAATTGTTGAGTACTTCCTCATAGAAAAATGAAATAAATAGGACATGACACCATTCCCATACTGAAGGAATTCAAAATCTAGTTCAGGATTCCTCGAAGTATGGTATGATGAGCATCAAAAAGTACCAGGTACTGGATGAAAACTAATTGGAATGCTTTTCTGAAACGCAGATTCTCAGGTCCTACTATAGACCTACTAAATATAACTAAATATTTCTGGTGGGCCCCAGAAAACTTTTTTTTTAATTTTTTAAGCCAGGCATCTAAAGTGTTTCCGATGCACATTACATTCTGAGGACCACTAGAAGTAGAAAAAAGGAAATTACTCAGACTGAAAAAGTGATAAAATAAGAGTCCAAGCTTTAGGGTCAATAAAATCTGTTTTCAACTTGACCACTTCCTAGCTACATATCCTTTCTGAGACATAGCTTCTTCATCTGTAAACAGGAAAATATAACATCTGCTCTTAGGGGTGTGGTATAAATTAAATGAGAATATATATATATATATATATATATATATATATATATATATATATAAAGTGTTTAGTATATAATAGGCAATGATAAGAAAGGGAGGAAGGAAAGAGGAAAGTTAATTGATTGGTTGGTTGTTTCTCTCCCTCCTTTCTTGACCACATTTGAATGCGCTTTTGGAAATGCCCACTTATACAACATGAAGGCAAGTCTTACAAGTGAGAATTTTTCACCATAAAATGGTGACATTCTGATTGACAACACTGATTGATGAAATGGACAAATTTCCTAAAATATATAATTTACCAAAAATGGACTTAAAAAGAAATAGAAAGGGGGCGCCTGGGTGGCTCAGTCAGTAAGCATCTGACTCTTGATTTCAGCTCAGGTCATGATCTCATATTTCATGAGTTCGAGCCCCACTGTCAGTGCAGAGCCTGATTAGGGATTCTCTTTCTCCTTCTCTCCCTGCCCTTCCTGCCCCTCCTCTCAAAATAAATAAATAAACTTAAATAAAAGAAATATCCTGAATAATAATTATTAACGAATAATAGCTATTAATAACTATTAATAATATTTAAGAAAATGAAGAAGGAATTAAAAGCCTTCCACCAAATAGAACATCAGGCCAGATTATTTTATAGATGAGTTCTAATCAATTTCAAGGAACAAGCTCCTTAGAATAGAAAAAGGTAGACTATCATCTGATTCATTATATCATAAAGCCTGTATAACTCTGATGCCCAAACTGAGAAGTGAACATGAAAGAGGAAAATTACCAACCCATTTTACTCACACATATCAGTGCAAGGATTTTAAACAAAACACTAGTATAGCATATTCTCACTATGGAATAATGTATAATAGTGAAAATAAATTAAGTGAATTATAGTAAAACCCAATGACATGAATAAATGCATCAAATGTAAAAAGTGCGTCTCATAAGGTCATTTACTACTTTATACTCTTTTTATGAAACACTAATTAACAATGAAAATTAAACAATATGTTGTTTAACCATTTATATATATATATTTGATGAAACAATT
>PITB01029948.1:0-17408 GCA_004024585.1 Paradoxurus hermaphroditus
TTTTTTTTTTTCTTTGCCAAACCTTGCTGCCGGGAGAGACCAGGGCTCCTCAGCCTTGGCACTCCTGGCATCTGGGGCTGGGTTACTATCTATGGTGGGGACGGTCCTGTGCGTTGTGGGGACGTTAGCAGCAGCCCTGGTGTCACCCATCAGATGCCGGCAGCACCGCCTCCCCTGCCAAGTCATAACCACCCCAAACGTCCCCACCGTTAGATGTCCCCCCGGGGTGCAACACGGTCCCTTTGGAGGGTCACTGACCTAAATAGATCACCTGCTATTATGACTCGTTGCCATCATTATTATTCTTAGGCTGTCCCCGTGGGGGCGGGAGGGGGGCGCTCTCACCCTAACTCGTGGTAGGAACTCCGCAGCACGACACCTGGACTCAAATCCCGGCCCCGCCACTTACCAGCTGGGGTGGGGCGGGCTTTAGGCAAGTCACTCGGCCTCGGTTTCCTTATCTGTAAAACGGGGCTAACAATGGTCCCTTCTTCATAAGCTCCATAAGAGGGAACGGGGAGTTCAGGCAAGAAAAGCGCCAAGACCCCTGGCTGCACGCAGGAAGCTGAATCTTTAGAGGTGAGGGTGGGTCTTCTTTTTTTCCCTCGTGCACCCCGATGGCCAAGCAGATGGTGGCCAGCCACCCCCAGCCCTCGCAGGGGAGCAGCTGAGGGCAAACCCCACCCACCGCCCCCATCCCTCCGTGTGGGCAACTGCCAGGTCTGCCTAGGCCGAACCCAACCTCGAGGCTCAGCGGAAAAGCGCCCTGATATTCCTGACTAGAACAGAAATCCATCCAGAGGCTTTGAAGGGGGGAGGGAAGGGGGGGGTCCGGCGAGGCTGTTTGCCACGTCAACCTATCCGCCAGCGTCTTGTCTTGTGACAGCAGAGAAAGCATCCGAGGCCAGGAAATTATTTTTGATGTGGAGGAAAGAAAATTGGATTTAGCAGTTCCAGGCGGCCTGAGGCTTCGGACGCTTTGTGCAACCTTGCAAATGCATTGTTTTCCAAATCGCGTGAAGCCAAGGGGTTTCCAAGGAGATGCCTGGCTCCAAGGAGGCAGCTTTCTCGGCTCAGGAAGGGAGAAGGCAGCTTGGAATCCTTCTGCTAGGCAAATGGTGGAAGGTTTGAGTGCAGGCGAGGCCGGGAGCAAGGGGCATGAGGACGGGAGAGCTCCGGAACGACCTCACCAGAAACTCAGGTCTTGAAAGCCCGAGCAAGGTGTCCCCAAACTAGGCACCTTGGCATCTGGAGACAGATATTCCTTTGTCGTGGGGGGCTGTCCTGCGCCTTGTGGAGTGTTTGTCAGCATTCCTGGGTTCTACCCGTTATCTCTTGGTCTCAACCTTCCTCCCCAAACCTCTCCAGACATTGGCAAATACCACTGGGGAGGAAAGTGGCCCCAGGTGGAGAGCAGGATAGATGTTGACTAAGCCCTGCCCCCGGTCAGTGCTGTCCAGAGGTGGCCAGCGGCCTTCAGACAAGGCTGGGCCAATAACAAACACCAGCTGGTGAGAGGCCATCTGAGGTCGGGGGTCCTGCGAGTTCTGGAGGGGGGGAGGTTTGGAAACTGGCGGAGGCTCCCTGCTAGAGAGGACACTTGCCTGAGTATGAAAACTCACGCTAATCCACCAGCTCGGGACTCCTTAACATTTATCACAATTCTTTAAAAATTTTTTTAATGTTTATTTTTGAGAGAGAGACAGAGACCGAAGCACGAGCAGGGGAGGGGCAGAGAGAGAGGGAGACACAGAATCCAAAGCAGGCTCCAGGCGCTGAGCTGCCAGCACAGAGCCCGACTCGGGGCTCGAACTCACAGACCGTGAGATCATGACCTGAGCCGAAGTCGGCCGCTTAACCGACTGAGCCACCCAGGCGCCCTGGGCACTTCTTAAAAGAATGTTTTTTAATGTTTATTTATTTTTGAGAGAGATGAAGCACAAGCAGGGGAGGGGCAGGGAGAGAGGGAGACACAGAAACGGAAGCAGGCTCCAAGCTCTGAGCTGTCAGCACAGAGCCCGACTCGGGGCTCGAACTCACAGACCGCAAGATCACGCCCTGAGCCCGGCCGCTTAACTGACTGAGCCACCCAGGTGCTACTATCACAATTTTTAATTAATTGTGCTTATTTTTTTTTTAAACTGGTCTCCCCCAATAGAACATAAGTCCCCTGAGGGCAGGGATCTTGTCCTGTTTGTGTTACATCCTCAGCACCTAAAGAGTTTAGCACAGAGCATGTACTAATACCTGCTGGGGGAGGGAATCAACACACATCGGTTGCATGTCTCCACCTGGGGGACACACCTGGAAGACTTGTTAAAACGCAGGTGGACAGGCCCCAGAGTGTCTAATTCAGAAGGGCTGGGAGGGAGCCCAAGAATTTGCATTCCACACACGTTCCTGGGTGGTGCTGCTGGTCCAAGGACCACACTCTGAGCAACACGGGTCTGAACTCGGAACCTCTGCTTCTCGATCTTGGCTGGCAGCGTGTACAAGGTTGGGTGCCCAGGCCACACCCAGCCACTTACATTGGAATCCCTAGAGGTGAGACCCAGGCGTGCGGGTGGTTCCCGTGTGCAGCCAAGCTCAAGAACTGCTCACCTGCCCCTTCCCCTCTGATCTCATAGCTGGAAGGGTTACTCTGTCTCATACATGAAGACACGGAGATTCCGAGGAATTAGTTACTTTCCCAAGATCCCTCAGCTGGACCAAAATTCATCCCTGGAGATCTTCTGGAATCTTTTGATTCCAGACGCCATGTTCTTTTGGCCACCTTGCCGTTGCTCCCTCTGGATTGGAGATCAGACTATGGCTCTTTACCACCTTTCTGGTGGCATTCAGGCGGCACCAATACGGTCACCAACACAGTTGCCTGGGTTTTTTTTCTCACAAATATCTGCCAAACATTACTGCTCTCATTCGGCAGAGAGAAACCGAGGCACAGACTGGTGAACCAATCCGGCCTTGGCCATCTGACCCGGAAGTGCTAGAGCCAGAAGCGAACGCAGCCCTCTGCACCGCACTGTGGGGCTCACACACCGGGGGGATGAAGGATGTTGAGATGCAAGAAGAATCTGGATCCGGATAAGGCGAGCAGACGCAACAGCTAGGAGCGTACACGAGGCTGGGCTGCGGGTGCTGAGCAGGCAAACAGCCAAGGACCCAAAAGAGCAGAAGACACAACTTGGAAGAAACTAGAAACCCGCTCGGAACCAGGTGATGCCAACGCAACCCTGTGCCGGGCCAGCATGCATCTTACGGTCTTCCGGTCTCTGCAGTAACCAATCCCAGCGATTGCCCCGCCCCCGGCTTCCAGTCGAAGCATTTGATTGGCTGACACCAACCGGCGCTCTGGCGGTGGGAAGAGGGAAGGAATAGCTTCCCTGATCCTTTGCCGGTTCTCTCCCATTCTCTCCCCACCTCTCCTGTCCCCTCCCTCCAACTTTCTGCGTTTGTTGGACACCTTCCCAACTCCAGACCTCCACTCTGCCTTCCTGATTCTTCCCAACTCCAGACCTCCACTCTGCCTTCCTGATTCCAGCAGCTTCTCTCCCATTTGTTCAGTGTCACTGCGGACAGATAATGGGTGACACAGCTACCCCCCCCCAAAACCATCACCCTGCGATTTGGCACTGCCATCAGAATCGCCCCACACCTGAGCCCTGGGGGGCCCTTCATGCTGAGTGTCCCCAGGCACACGCGGCCCAGGTACAGCAAGGAACCCGATGCCCACGTGCCACCGCAGAGCCTCAGGTCCCTCCTGGTGCAAAGCGGAGTGCAGGGAGAGACCTACCACATGCCGCCCCGAGGCTTTTCCTGGGTTAACCTGCCACAACCCACATCCCATCTGCGCTATTATTTCCGATTTTTCTTCAAACCAACTCCCCTGTCAGCCTTTGACAAACGTTATTTGAAACGTGATGCTGATTTTATTTGCCACAAGCGGAAAACCAATCTCCCTAACCATGAACAGAGGCTGTGGTGATAAGAGAGAGAAAAGGGAGAAAAAAGAAGCGGAGTCTCACTAAGTTCCGTTGCCTTTCAAGGTTCGAAGCCTGCCCGAGACTGGGTGCCTCGGCCGTCAGATAACAAAGACGGTCAAGGCAAATTAGTATCGCGGCCAGGCCTGACGCCCTCGGCAGGCCCGACGGAGACACCGTGGAAAGGGAGCTTTCTCACCGAGCTGCAGTGAAGCCGGAGGTCTGGCCCCTGCCCCTCCTCACCAGACTGCCCGCGGCCACAGGGGCGGACAGGCCGGCTCCGCTTCCCCCGGGCTGGGCCGGTTTTAGAAAGAGCCGTCAGTAGCTTGGCCGCGGGTACCCGTGCGGGACGGGATCCGGCTGCTTGCAAAGCACGAAAGTATTTCCCAGTCCACAATGGGTTCCAGACCTCCTTGGACAAACAGAGGGGCCGGCACTAGGGGCTGAGGCCCTCTCCCTTCCCCCTGTGCCTTCCTGCCCTGGCCCTGCCTCCCAGGGAAAGCTATTCTGCTGGTGTTAATGACCCCTTGGAAAGCGAAAACCCAAAGACACCTCAGAGTGAGAGCAAAGGCTTTCAAGGGTAAAACTCAGAGGCCCTCTGCGTTCTCTTCAACTCTTCCCGTGCTCTGCTGCGTCGTTCCTCTGCTTTCCTGCCTTTCCTCCGACGCGCGGAGCGAACCGTGCCAATGCACGGGCCTACCGGCACCCAGGCCAGTGACCCAGACGAGTGAGGCGCACAGCGCGGTGGGGACCCAGGCCGACCGCAGAGCCCGGGCCCTGTCCGAAAAGGCAGCGGCCGCTCCACTCCCTCCCGCTGTCCCCCTGCAGAAACCTGAGCTCCGAGTTGGGAGAGCGACTCGTTTTTTCGGAACTTGAATTTGCACTTGAACTCACAAACCACGAGATCACAACCAGAGCCGAAAGCGAGTGCGGGACATGCTTAAGGGACTGAGCCACCCCGGCGCCCCTTCCAAAATATTAAAAACAACACAAAACAAAAAAAATCGTCTCTGAGACTACGTCCAAACATACGGACATGCATGTCCGTAGCAGCTTTGTAGGTTACAGCCCAGACTGGAAACCGGAAGTCATCGCCTTCAACAGTCGGAGAGATAACTGCTGAACGAGAAGGAGTAGACTAGGACTCTCGCTCACACTGACTGAAACAGCCAAATTAGAAAAAAAAAAAAAAAAAAAAAGGCGTAGAGGGTATAAGGTATTCTAGAAAACGCAGATTCGCCTTTAGTGACAGAAAGCAGACCCGTGGTTGTGGGCGGCGGGGAAGAGATGACAGAGGCTCAAGAAAACCTTTCAGATGACTACCTTGATTGACATGGTGGCCTCGTGCCATCTATTTGTCAAAACTGCTCCAATTGTACACTTGAACTACGTGCGGCTAATGACGTGTCGAGGATGAATAAAGCTGTTAAAAGAAACATATGAGGGCCCGAGGAGTCGGCGGCCCGGTTCAGCCCACAGACTACTAGAGTTTGTCCTTGGACTTGACCCACCCTGCCAGCGTTTATGAGATGCACGTGCACCAGGCGTTTCGTGGGGGCACTGTGTTGCAAAGGTGAGGGGCTGCTGAGAAGTTCTCAGGACGATGGTGGCGCAGACCGGCCCGCTCAGGGTGAAGACGGTGATTCACGGACACTGGCGGGCTCTATCCAGAGAGAGCCTGTTGCCTGCACTCTCTGGTCAAACTCCCAAGGTTTTCTGAAGAATCTAAAGCGGCAGAACTTTTTTTTCTCTGTAAATCAAATAAATGCCCTCTGAACTAGCTGCTGGCGAGGCCATGGGAAGGCTCACAGGCAAACAGGGCAGCGGGGAGGCCACGGCAGTAATCCAGGCAAGAGACGGCGGAGGCTCGGCCAGGGTGGAGGTAGAGGATGCAGAGAGAAGCAACGAGATTCTGAAAATAGAACCAACCGGACTTGCCGATGGAGCAGATGTGAGGTGGGAGAGGAAGAGAGGCGTCCGAGTGGTCTCCAAGGTTTGAGACGGAGCACCTGGAAGCTGGAGGCCCTGGAAACACCTGGAAGCATCTGGAAGCATCCGGAAGCATCCAGAAGCCAGAGCCACAGAAGAAGATGGGAGGGCTCCAGGTGCAGCAGGGGGCAGGGTCAAAGTCCTGAGCACAACGCTGGCTCCTGTTGGCTGCCTCTGATGACAAGAAAGCCCAGAGCACATGCGGGGAGAGAGCTGTCGGTGAGAAGTCAAGAAATCCTACTTCTCTCTTTGACACCTTGTGGTCTCCGACCACACCAACAGCCAAGATGGGAAAATGTGATTTTGACGAGTCAAAATCGTGACCGACCAAGGGGTGGCAGAAACCCCAGGAGTGGCGTTTGCCTCTGCACGAAGCAGGCTGACTTGCGGGGTGGGGTAAGCGGGCCCCATCCGTGGCGGGAGGGATGACTGGGCTCCGCTCAGAAGCTTGGGAATCAGACGCCGTTAGGGAAAATCTGATTAGACTGGATGGCCGAGGTTTGCCTTTTAGAAGGATTTATTTCCCCCAGTATTCTGGGTCTGGAAGAGAGGACAGGGAGGAGGAGGGGGAGGGAGGAGAAGGGGGAGGGAGGAGGAGGGGGAGGGAGAGGAGGGGAGAGGGAGAGCTGCTTACCCAGAAGGCTGTCGAAGCCAACTCGCTCTACGACCTCCAATCCGGCTATCTCCTCCTGGCAGCGCTGACAGCCTCGTCCCGCCCACCCCCAGCCTGATCAAACCATAGACCCTCAGGCCCCCCGACCTGCTCAGCCAGAATCTGCATTTCAACGCAATGCCCGGGTACTATGGGCCATTAGTGCACACGCAGAGATATTTGACACGCGAGGGTCTACGCCGCTGTTTTCCAAGAGTGGGCCTTTCACCTTCCCCCTCCCGCCACTCGTCACACAACTAACAACGCTTTTTTCAAATCCATTCAATTGTTAAAAAAAAAAAAAAAAAACTTAAGTGCATTGAGTCGAGAATAAAATTTTACATCGCTGTGGTCAGGGAAAATCAGCACCATCTACCATAAGCACAACTAACCATAAAAATGCAGGAAACCGTGGAAAACCGTGTTATGGAAACTGGCCAGGGGCGCCCGGGTGGCTCAGTCAAGTTAAGCGTCTGACTCTTGATTTCGGCTCAGGTCATGATCGCAGGGTTTGTGAGTTCAAGCCCCACATCGGGCTCTATGCTGACAGTGCGGAGCCTGCTTAGGATTCTCTGTCTCCCTCTCTGCCCCTACCCAGCTCATGAATGCAAGCTCTTTCTCTCTCTCTCAAAATAAATAAATGAGATACACTTAAAAAAAACACACAAACTGGCCAGGCACTGCTGCCTGCCCCAAGTTCTTAGCCCGAGGCTGGTGCTCTCTGTTTAAAAGAGGCGAAGAGGGGCGCCTGGGGGGCTCAGTCGGTGAAGCGTCCGACTTCGGCTCAGGTCATGATCTCGCAGTCTGTGAGTTCGAGCCCCGCGTCGGGCTCTGTGCTGACGGCTCAGAGCCTGGAGCCTGCTTCAGATTCTGTGTCTCCCTCTCTCTCTCTGCTCCTCCCCTGCTCATGCCCTGTCTCTATGTCTCTCAAAAATAAATAAACGTTTAAAAAAATTTTAAAAAAAGTAATTATAAAAGAGGCGAAGAAGGCATTTTAGCATCCAATTGGGACTTCCCTCCTGAGATCATTTCAAGGACTGAAAAGAGACGACAGGAGGAATCACGTTCTTGCTTGTGTGTCACACATGCCGTCACCTCCCTGCCAGGGCCTGGTTCCCATACTTAAGGATCAGCACCGTTCTATGGCTGTGGCCCCATACCTCCCCCCAACCTCCCCGCGCCCGCCCTTCCCCCACATTGAGACTCCACCTCCTCCGAGGCACGTTCGACTCGGTCAGTGGAAGTGGGTGAGGTCTTCTGCTGACCTGGAGTCCCCGGGGGTCAGGCGCCCCCGGAATGTTCCCTTTAAAGTTTTAACTGTTCTGGGTTGCCGGGCAGCTCAGTGCGTTAAGCACCTGCCTCTTGGTTTTGGCTCAGGTCATGATCTCACAGTTGGTGGGTTCGAGCCCCACATTGGGCTCTGTGCTGACAGCTCAGAGCCTGGAGCCTGCTTCAGATTCTGTGTGTCTCTCTCTCTCTGCCCCTCCCCTGTTTGCACTCCCCTGTCTCTCTCTCTTTCAAAAATAAACAAGCATTAAAAAACATTTTTTAATGACTATTAATAAAAATCCACATGTTGCAAAGAGCCTCCAATTGGTGGGGATGAGACTGTTAGTAAGAACCCCAAACTTTCCCGGAGAAATTTAGGGAAAAGACTGTGCTCCCCACCTCCGCCCAAAAGACCCTTTTTCTTCCCCATTGATAACATGAGTACTTTGGGTTAGCTTCTATCGAATATTTAGCACACGCCAAGCACTGTACTGAAGACGCCACACCTTCATCAACGTTGAGTGATGTCACCAAGGAGGAATTCTCGTTCCCGGTTTCACGGATGAGAAACCAGCCCGTGAGACCCACCAAAGGAGCTTCCCCTGGCACCTCGAGACCTTGTGCCCTGGAACGTGCCAGTGCGCGGTACTTGGCCCGCATATGAAATGCATCACGAACAGAAAACGCCTGTGCAATAACCAAGAGGCAGGAGCGATCCCCGCGGCCCCCGCGGAGGAATGGATCCGCGGCGGACACGTCCGATGACACCGTGTCCAGCCTTATGACGCAAGGACATTCTGACGTGATCTGCTACACGGAGGAACCTGGGACACACTGCACCCGGTGGAATAAGCCCGTCACAAAAGAACAAACGGTGTACGATTCCACGTCCACGAAATACCCAGAGCGGTCAATTGGTAAGAGACGGAGAGTAGGATGGGGGGTGCCAGGGACGCAGGGGCCCGGGGAGCGGTTTAGCGGGCGGGGAGTTCACCAAACGCCCGAGTTCTTTTCAGCTGGGGAGGCCAGAAAAACGTTCTGGAGACGGACGGCGGCGGTGGCCGCACCACCACGCGCAGGACCTTGGCACGCGCGAACTCCGCACGTAATAATGACCGTTACGGACTGCAGGTCTGTCCCTCCCAAAATTCATGGCAAAAGCTAATCCCCACCGTGACGGTAAAAAGAGGTGGGGTCTTTGAGATGTGATTAGGTCATCGGGAGGCTCACAGATGGGGTGGGTGTGTCCCGATAAGAGAGACCTCAGAGCGCTCCCTCATTCCTTCTGCCAGGACGCGGCACCAAGACGATGTTTGTGGACCAAGACGCGGCCGGCCACCAGACCGAATCTACCAGGGCCTTGCTTGACGTTGACGCTTAGGCTCCTGAGACGTCAGGGTTGTAGAGAAGTCTATGGGATTTTTGTTACAGCAGCCTGAACAGACTAAGACAATGGTACATTTTTTGTTATGTTTATTTTACCACAGTAACAGGAGGGACAGAGGAAGGGAAGGACGGAGGGACGGAAGTAAGAAGGGAGGGAGGGAGGGAGGATAGAAAGAAAGGAGGAGGAAAGGGAAAGAAAACTGAAATTAAAAGCGTTGCTCATGGATCATTCTTTAAAAAAAAAACCACATCAACGGGAAATTCAACATTGTAGATTCCTCTCCTTCATCACACCAAGATTGAAGGGGTGTCTACTACATGCCAGGAGGTCTCCTAAGCGGGGTGGGGGCTACCTCGCTGAGACAGGAGCGGTGCCCTGGAGGGATGCAGACGGACGAGTGAACCAACCGATCCGGAGACTCACCAGCAGCGACACGGCGCTCACGACGCACCAAGCCCTGGGTCCGCTGGTTTACCGCCCTTAACTCCGCTAACTCAGATAGTCCTCTGGAAGCTTGGAGGTCAGAACCAGCGTGATGTCCCCTCCACAGAGAAGGAAGCTGAGACACAGAGAAGTTAAGGAATCTGTCCAGGATGGGAAGCCAGGAGTCACAGCCAGACAGTCCACACTTGTAACCACACGCTGTAGGGGGGGGTGGGGAGGAGCAACGATAAACTACCTAAGACGCCATTTGTAGTCAGCAAGCTACGACCGGGGGGCCGCATCCGGCCCTCTGCCCAGTGCTGTGAATAAAGTTTTATTGGAACTCGGCCATGCTCGTTTGTGTGCCTGCCGTCTGTGGCCCATCTACACGAGCCGAACTGAGTCATTGTGACAGAAACCCTACGGCCCGCCGAGCTGAAAACAGAATCTGGCCCCGAACAGGAAAAGTTCCTCAACCCTGTTCTGGGAAGATCGTAGAAAAATGTCCGGGAAAGCGGGGAGGGAAGGCATACACGTCGACTCTGTCTTCTGAAGCTGTAGCGCATCTCTCCCTTCCCCCTCCCGCCTGCCGCTACCACCGCGGCACAGGCGGCCATCTCCTCTCCCCGGGCGCCTCCCAGGGCCTCTCAACCACTTTCCCCGTGTCCACTCTTCTCTTCGGCGACGCTTTTTCCATCCGGGAGGGAAAGAGACCCACCTGAAGAGGAGATGGGATCCCAACGCCTTTCGCTTAAAACCCTTGGAAGGCTCTCTACGGTTCTCAGAGTCGGGTCGGGAGCCCTCACCGGGACCTTCCTGTATGTCTGACCTGAGCCTGCTCCGTGCTCCAAGCTCGCCCTCCGCCTGCCCTCCGCACTCACCGCCGCTCTGGGGAACGAATACTCTTCCCAACATCCCTCGGCTGCCTAACTCCCTCGTGAATGTCACCTGCTACTAGGGGTGGGGTCCCTATGAACAGCTCTGACGCATTTCCTTGCTTCTTCCCACATACTGCTTGATACGAGCTTGCAACTATTAAAAAAACTTTTTTTTAATGTTTTCTTTATTCTTGAGAGAGAGAGAGAGATAGCACAAGCGGGGGAGTTACAGAGCGAGAGAGGGACACAGAATCCGCAGCAGGCTCCAGGTTCTGAGCCGTCAGCCCAGAGCCCGACGCGGGGCTCGAACTCACAAGCCAGGAGATCATGACCTGAGCCGAAGTGCGACACTTCCCCAACTGAGCCAGCCATCCAGGCGCCCCTAGCTTGCAATTATTTTAGAGAAATGTCCGTTTTCTCTGCCACCTCCATACCGGAAGCTACACCGGATGGTGTACGTGGAGGGCTTACACGGCCCCGTAATTTCCATTGAACTTTGATGCAGCCCCTGCCCCGAATGCCCCTCAAACACACATACAACATATCTTTGTGTCTGTAACTATTTTGTGAATGCAGGTTCAAGGCTAGTCCCCTCCCCCCTCCCCCTGCCACGCCCTGCGATCGGACTGTCTTCCCTAAGCTCTTCCCGAGTGTAGATTTCCCAGCGTGCAGATTTCCCAGCCGCTCCCCAGCCAGAACGCAAGTGCCCTGAGGACAGGGGACCGGGGCGTTGTTTGCATGGCCCCTCCTTTCCTTCCTGGCATGCATCTGACACCCAGTAGGCTCACAGAGCGGGAGCAGAGCAGGGAGCACCAATTCCACGCAGAGAGGGCCCCCGCCCCCCAGAGGTGAGAGGCAGTGAGCTGCACTCAGAGAGAAGCGCCAAGACCATGACGGGATCAGCCGATCCTTCACCCCTGCGGCGGCTGCGGAAGCCTTCCAAGGTAAAAGGTTACATTTCCAAAGATGCCGATGTGGGCGGAGACCTGCCCCGGCCCCTTGTCTGGGCCTCTGATCACTGCACCCGCCCTCGCGGGTCACATTCAGCTGTAAGGCCGGAAGATGGAGCGGAGGACCCAGGGGCCGTCAGCAGCTTCTTGGGTGCCGCGGCGACAGCCGGGCCAAGTGCCAAACTCCATCATCGGAGGCGCAAGGAAAAGATTGACGCTTGAATCCCCCCAGGGACGCTCACAGTCTCTCGCCTTTTCCGGGGGACAAGCTTGTGGACCCCGATGGCGGAACGCTGTGGGCACCCGGGGGCCGGCTGGCAGCTCGGCCAGACGCCGCCGCCGCCGCCGTCGGGCGGGCGGTGAGGACGCGGCGGAGCGGCCGGTGGCCCTCTGGCGGGCTGTGAGGACGCGGCGGAGCCCTCGGGCGCGCCCGCTTACCTTGGCCAGCTGCGTCTGGAGCTTGTTCTTCACCTCGGTCACCTCGGAGATGCGGGCGCTGAGGGCCAGGTTGGTGTTGGTGTGCTGCCTCCACACCTGGTCCAGCAGGGTCCCGAAGAGGTTCTCGGCCTCCTCCCGCAGCCGGATGGAGTTGGCCCGCATGTTCTGGGAGTGCTTGATGTTGTCGTTGCTGAACTTGGCCCAGGTCTCGGGCACGGAGACCCTGCGGGGGGCACACGCGAGGAGTCAGCGGGCTGAGGACAGGCCCTGGGGCGCCACCGATCCCAAGAGTCTCACCCTGCGCCCTCCGGACATCTGGGTGGGGACCATTCTCTGTGGGCAGGGGTCACCCTGGGCCGCCCCCTCTACCCACGAGATGCCAGCAGTAGCGCCCCTCCAGTTGTGACGACGAAAAATGTCTCTAGATAGCGCCAGATGCCCCTTGGGGGAGGGGACAACTAAACCCCCCCACCCCCGTTGGGACCCACAAGGCTAATCCAAACCCCCCCCACTTCACGGGGGAGGCGGCCGCAGCCTAGCGAGGGCTGATCTCCCAAAGGGCACGTGGTGTGTTGTCATGGCCCAGAGATTTCTTCGAAAAGCTTGTCACTCCCGTCCCCGAAGTCACAGGCCACGAAGCAGGCATTGGGGGCCACGTGCAGGCTGCAGGGCTGCTTCGGTTCCGTGACGGGCATCGCACACACTCATTCGTTCAACCAACGTTCTCTGAACGCCCGCCACACGCCACGCATCGCTCTAGGCCCTTGGGACAGAGCCACAAACAAGAGCATCAACCTCCCCATCCTCACGGCACCAGGCTGCCAGGAGAGGGAGACGGGCACTCAATAAGGACGGAGAGAGAGACTGATGGCGAGTGTGGTCCTAACACACGCGTCGGGGTCGTAAAAGGAAATAAAAAGGACCCTCGGAGGGCGTTGAGGCGCTCCTGGATTAGCAAACTCCTGAAGCTGTCACCGCCAAAGCCGGGAAGGGCGAGTGGAGAGGGCGTGGAAGGACATGGGGAGCCCGTGAGGAGGGAGGGCCAGCCGGAGGATGGATCTCGGGGGATGAACGGAGACGCAGACCTTATCAGAAAAGGCAGGCCAGGAAGGCTTCTCAGAGGCGGTGAGGCGTAAGAGATTCAGTTTAGACAACAGAAAGCACTTCCCGGCTGAGTACAGAAACCCTTGCAACCTAGGACCAGTGTGTGGCATGGGGGGGGTCTTCCCTGGGAAGCCCATGACAAGGAGCGACATGCGTTTCTCTGAGCTGGCTTCAGTTCTGGGTCCAACCAGACTAGTGACTTTTTTTTTTTTAATGTTTATTCATTTTTGAGAGAGAGAGAGAGAGAGAGACAGAGCTCAAGCGGGGGAGGGGCAGAGAGAGAGGGAGACACAGGATCCGAAGCAGGCTCCAGGCTCTGAGCTGTCAGCACAGAGCCCGACGTGGGGCTCAAACTCAGGAACCACGAGATCATGACCTGAGCTGAAGTCACACGCTTAACCGACTGAGCCACCCAGGCGTTCCGACTAGGTAAATTTTTAAGGTCTTTTCTAGCTGGGAAGTCTCCAGTTGTTAAATAAACATCTTTATTTGGGGGCAGTAGAAAAAAGAGAGAATTTTCTGACATAGGAGTCTCTTTCCAAACATTTTAAAGCACACTGAGATGGCATGGTGAATAGAAATTAAAAAAACAAACAAACAGGTAATACATGATGGTCTTGTCTGTCTTTTGCAGGAGTTAAAAACCAAGCCGGGAAGGAGCTCGAAGGCCTCTGGAGACAGGAGAGGGCACTGCGTCTGATCCAGACCTTCCTCCAACACAGACCTGAGGCTCAGAGAGGTGGCGTGTCTTTGCCAAGGTCACACAGCTACTCACCGTCAGTCCAGGAAGGGGGAGGCCCCAGGGACAGCAGAGAGAGACTACAGATTGACTCCACCTCCTGCTGCTGAACGGGGCGGTCTTCAAGGTCAGGAGCAGCAACCTCTGAGCCCTTGCCCTCCCCTGGAGCCGACAGCTGTGCTGCCCAGAGAATAGAACCCGCTCAATCACACTCTCCCTGGGGGGGACGCGCCAGAGGCGGCCCGTCTGCTGTGTGCCTCAGTAGGGGGGACGTGCTTGCTTTCCGCGGCTGAAAGCCTGTGTCCTCTAAAGACAGAGGCGACAGCAGACTGTGCCGGGAGGCGGGAGGGCGCCGAGGTAACACACACAGGCTCGGTGTCCGACGTGGGCTCACCCAGATCGGTCCAGTCGCTTCAACTCTCTGAGCCTTAGCCACCTCGTTGTAAAATGGAGAAAACAAAGGTGCCTACCCCTCGGGGTTGTTGACCGACTAAATGTGAAACCCCCTATCTTGGCACCCGGCCACGGCGAGCCCTCAATAAGTGTTTATCGTTCCTAAGATGCTGTTTGCAAAGTGCGGGGCCCGGCAGGCCTTGAGCCTGCCAGCCCCTGGCCAAGAGCTTCCAGAGAGCCATCTGTTCGGGAGGGGACTCCTCCAGATCCCAGCTGCGGCTCAGGGGGTCGAGGCCCCTGAAATCCTGCTCGCGTGGCCAGCCAGCACCCCAGGGGAGTCGGTCGCCTTGTCAGGAAGAGGAGGAGGGTCCCCACCAGCCGCTAGTGCCGGAAACCCCACAGGGGCCTTTCAACCCTCCGGTATTTGCAAAGGTCCAGGATGTGGCCCCAGGGCTCCAGCCAAGGAGATGGCCAAAAATTCCTTTCCTTTCTTCCCTCCCTCCCCCTTCCCCCTTTCCTTCATTTGCTCATTCGACAGTTACAGCACACCTACTATGTGCCAAGCACAATTTTATGTACTGGAAGTTTTCTTTTTTTTTTTTTTTTTGTTAAAGAGTCTAAGAGGCAGGCCCCTGGGTGGCTCACTCGGCTAAGCGTTCCGCTCTTGATTTCGGCTCAAGTCATGATCTCGCGGTTTGGTTCATGAGATCCAGCCCCCAGGAGGGATTCTCTCTCTCTCCCTCTCTCTGCCTTTCCCCCACTCGAATGCGTGCACTCTCTAGTGCGCACTCTCTCTCAAAATAAATAAACTTAAAAGAAAAAAAGGGAGAGACCTAGAGAGATACCGCCCTCCCATCCGTACCCAGAGCACCTCTCCATCCAGCCATCACGCTCCTGACCTTGGACTGCCGAGCGGGAAAGCATGCCCTAGTTCTTCGTGAAATTCCATAAACAGTGACACGCCGATAAAACAGCCAGGCGCACGGAGGCACTAGCTCAGCAAGCGATGGGGTCGCACAGCAAGCGCTGGATAAATACTTAGCGGCTGTCACTCCCCAACGCCGGGGTCTGCGCTCAGTGCTCCCCATACCCAACCTTTTATTCTCCCGGCAACCCTGGGAGGTGGGCACTATTTTTAGTCCAGTGTCGATGAGGAGACGGGCCCGGAGAGGGTCAGCACTTTGCCCCAGGCATTAGTGGGGAGGCTGAATTTGAAGCCAGGCAGCCTGGCTCCGGAATCCACGCTTAGACCTGTACCAGCCCCAACGGGCCTCAGCTGGCTCTCCCAGCTGAGCTGGAACGCTTCCTCCTTCTAGTTACGCCCATTGTTTTGGGATTTGTTCGATGGAATTGCCAGTCGGGGTGCCCGGCCTGCCCCGGCCCGATGGCAGTGGCTGTGGGGCCCTCACTAAGCCAATCCCTCGCACCCTCTTGCTGCAATTTGAATCTTGGGCAAAAGGAGGCAAGAATGAAGAGACAGTGGCACTCTGACAACACGGCTGATGAGTTCCCACTTCCTGGCTCCTTCAAGCTGCCAGAACCTTCCCCTCCAGCCTTCTCCTGGAGTCTGCGGCTCCCCCACAGCCTTCTGGTAAATTCCATCTCGCCTTCAGTTAGCCAGAATTGGATTCTGTGGCTTGCAACCGAGGAGTCCCCACTCAACCACGTTGCGTCTTGCTCGACTGGTGCACGACGACCGTTTGTGGTTCCTTGGCAGGCGCAGACCCAGAAGCCCTCGGTCCCACCAAGCCTGGCCAGAGAGGGGGACCAAGAACCCAGGACTTACGTGCCATCGACTTTCTCCATGCCGTGGAAGAAGTTGATACAGTCTGACGTGTTCCTCAGGTTAAAGCATTTCTCGTCGATAAACTCGGCCGAGCATTTGTCCTCGAAGTCCCTCTCGAGAGCATGCTGGGCGTCTCGGTTATCCCTGCGGGGGGGCAAGGATTTGTCCGGAAACGGGGCACTTACCCAGAGTCCCTCAGGCGAGGGCAGCCAGGAGGGTGGGGCAGAGCCGCGGCTGAAAGCCAAGTCTCTGGACTCCCAGGAGGGTGCTCTGCCCACCCCCAGTGGCTCCTCGGCCTTTTTCCCACCGTGATGGTCCCACCACACACCCAGCACACCACGGTGCTTTTCCTTCCCCCCAGTCCAAGCAGATCGGTTATCGTTTAGAACAGGGATGGGCAAACGTTTGCCGTAAAGGGCCAAATACTAAGTATCTTCGGTTTCGTGGGTCATAGGGTCTCTGTGGCAACTCTGCAGGAAAACAGTCTTGGAACATATGCAAATGAATGGGCGTGGCTGTGTCCCAATAAAACTTTACAGCAACGGGTTGTGGGCCAGCTGGACTTGGCTGACCTGATTCTGAAGATCTGAATTCGCCCTTTGGAAAAAGCCGGGTATCCATTTAAATCACTTCACCGATCGTGGTGTCTGACCTTCTGCCAGGCCCAGAGGGAACAGACATGACTAAGACCCGGTCACTACCTACGAGTTGCTCACGGATTTGTGGGAATACAGTAACAACGAATAAAGGATGATAAGGGCAACAGTAAAGGTCTGAAAAGGATACAAAGTAACCCAGAGGAGGAAGCCGCTAACTCAGGGACGTTTCTGAGTTGGGTTTCCTAACAACAGCGGACAGGTGGACCCAGTTGGGTTGAGGGGAGGAGAATTCCAAGCTAAGGACACCACATGGGCACAAGCCAAGAAGGTAGAGACATCCAGTTGTTTAGGGACCTGTAACACGCACATTAAGGCTGGCAGAATAAGGGACTGGGCGGAGTGAGAGGCTGGACGGAGTCAGGGGGTTGGGCGGCATCAGGAGCTGGGCGGAGTCAGAGACTGGGCAGTCAAAAATGGGTAGAATCTAGACACTGGGAAGAAGTCAGGGATTGGGCAGAATTAGTGACGGGGCGGAGTTGGTGATTGGGTGCAGCCAGGGATTGGCAGAGCCAGGGACTGGGCGGAGTCTTGGACTGGGCGGAGGCAGTGGTGGGCGGAGCCAAGGATTGGTCAGTCAGGTATGGGTGGAATCAGAAACTGGGTGGAGTCTTGGACTGGGTGGAGTCAGTAGTGGGCGGAGCCAAGGATTGGACAGTCAGGTATGGATGGAATCAGAAACTGGGCGGAGTCTTGGACTGGGTAGAGTCAGTTGTGGGCGGAGCCAAGGATTGGACAGTCAGGTATGGATGGAATCAGAAACT
>PITB01029949.1:0-17426 GCA_004024585.1 Paradoxurus hermaphroditus
ACCCCCCCCCCCCGCCCCCCCGGCGCACCGACTTTAGGCGATCTTTTAATGCCTTGAAATAAAACACAATGTTTTTGCCCAATGTGTTTGGGGGCAGTCACCTGCCGGGTTGTGAGGTCACGATGAGGAAAATGCAGAAGGTCTGAACAGCTTTGACAGGCGCCCGGTCTTGAGAGAGGGAGAGGGACCGTCGCCTTCCTTCCCGCGTGCGTCTCCTCGTGCAAGTCGGCGAGAAGCGGGGACCTGGGTGTCTGGTGTGGGGTCAGCCGGGGTTGGCCGCCACCCCTCCACAGGTGGCTCCTCCGGGCCCCCCCACCGTGAGCTCCTCTGGAGACAGGCTGGCTCCGGCGACTTCTGTCAGCGAGGGCCCTTCTGTTCTCTCCATTTTAAGGAGGGGCGTTCAGCATAAACACGTCAGCGTTCACGCTACACAAGGCTCAGCAGTAAAATACGTCCTGCGTTTTGTGATTTAGACCTCGCCGTCTACACCGAACGCTGAAAGTCGCTGTCCCTCATGCTCCTCACTGTGCGAGATGGAGCCCTGCGCCTGGGGCCGCGCCTGGACGCCGGGACCTTCCTCCTCCCCTCTGCACCGGTCGGCGGGGCCTGGGACCCGCCCTCGGAGGCCTGCGGGGCACCCAGTGCGATGAGGGGATGGGGGCAGAGGCCGCCTTACCTGGCGGCGCTCCGTATCCCACAGAGCGCGGCGTCACGGCCGAAAAGCAGGTGTCTTCACCCCGTGCGGTCGTTTTAGGGTCAGAGCAACACGCTCTGAAACACAGCGAACGTGCTCGTGTGGTTACTTGGGACGCAGACTTCCCGGAAGACAGGCCGGCCCGCCTGGCCCGCATGGCTCTGACGTTCTGAATGGGGCTGTTCCGGGCTGCTCTCACGAGGTTCGGCCTCCCCGTTTCCCCCGTCCCGTCTTCAAGGAGCTGCGCGTTTTTGCCGGGCGGTCGTAAGTCCCGGCGTTTGCGAGCAATCACAGCTGCAGGTCGGCTGAAGCCAGACGTGCGCGTTGTGCAGAGCAGGCTGGCGGGAGACGGGCTGGAGCATGACGTTTGAGAATACACTCCAGGGAAGTCTTCTCCCGGTTATTTTTGAAATAAGCTTAGAAGTAAGTCATTTTCAGGCGAAGATGCAGCATCTCAGCACCACGCCTCGCGCACGTGTCTGAAGGGACCCCCGCATCTTCCCGCGACTCGGGGAGGCGCCCAGCCTCTCGGTCTCCTTGTCTGTGTTTCTTAAAAGCCGTAATTAAGATTCCTGCCTTTCCCACTTTTCAGGGTTGTAGCAATTAACCTGATCAGTACATGCAAAAGTGCTATCAACAATGATAAATTTGCATATCAAATGAAAATGGTTAGTAATGGCCCCTTCTAGAATCGCCTTCTCATGGAAACACCCGAGTTTCTTCACAGAGAGGACAGAGCCATCGCTTGACAACTTGGCTAAACAGCGTCCAGGTGTCCGGTTCAGGAGGGCGGAGTGAGCGACATGTTGCATCTCCTCCCGTGGGATCCCCAGAAGGAAAGGACTTTGGAGGGTGTGTGGGGGAGCAGGGGGTGGGGTGGGGACAGGAGCCATCGTGAGGGAGCAGTGGCCTTCGGGGTAGGCTCAGAGAAAGCAGGCGCTGAGCCAGCAGGCCCCAAGGGCGGGTTCACTGGGTGACTTTTGATTTAAGGGGCCTTGTCTGGCCCCAGACCCACCCGGGTCAAGAGGCTTCTGATCGGAGGAGCCTCCACCTTCCGCGGTGTCTCCGGGAAGGGATAGATTATTGAGGAAATCAGAGCCGCCCTGGCGATAGTCGAGCTGGTATTTTTCTCACAAATCTGAGTGTTCAGACAAAGGCAAGAAGACAAAAGAGACGGATAGTACACAAAGTTCCGTCACAGAGGAGCCCAGGCCTCCGCCGCTGCGTCTCCCCAGGGACCTGTGGGGAGCGTCACCTCAGTAAAACGAGAAGGGAGGAACCTGGGGTGATGAGTGATGGACATGGCTTGCAGAGACTGAGAAGCGACGGGCAGTGGAAGGGCGGGCAGAAAGGTTTCAGAAACGCCCAGGAACAGAGGGGAAGGGCAGACGACACCAGGAAGGCAAGACCGAGGATTCAATCAGAATTTTGAACGTTTGACAAAAATGTGTAAAGGAAGGAGTTTATCAACAGAATGATAGAAGGATACAGTACAGAAACAGAACAGCTTAAATAAATCGGGGCGGTGCATGGCTCACACCCACACACGTTTTTTTTAATTTAATTTTTTCTAATGTTTATTATTTCTGAGAGAGAGAGACCGTATGAGCTGGGGAGGGGCAGAGGGAGAGGGAGACACAGAATTCGAAGCAGGCTCCAGGCTCTGAGCTGTCAGCACTGAGCCAAAGTCGGACACCCATCCGACTGAGCCACCCAGGCGCCCCTAACGCATTTTTGTGAAATTATAAAACATTTGGTTTGTTTATTTTTAAAGTTTATTTATTTTGAGAGAGAGAATGAGCAGGGGAGGGGCAGAGAGAGAAGGAGACAGAGAATCTCAAACAGGCTCCCTGGTCCGTCAGCACAGAGCCCAAGGCAAGGCTTGAACTCACCAACCCTAAGATCATGACCTGAGCCAAAATCAAGAGCCGGAGGTTTAACCGACTGAGCCACCCAGACGCCCCTAAAACATTCAGTTTAGGAAAGGACACTCTCCCCTTCTTGGGCGGGGTGGGGGTGATCTGGCAAAGATGTCAGCCGGATGTTTCTAGTTAGAAACATTAGATAAGAGATGATAGAAAAATCCCCTCCAAATGTACAGGGGAAATTATTTTCAGTGCAGATTTCTCCCCAAGCAAAGCTATTCCAGTAGCGTGAAAGCACGGCCAGGACCCTGTGCCTGGAGGAAGCCTGCTGGTTTCTGTCCCCCACGTGTTTTAAAGGGTGTTTCTCCAGGCTGCACCTGTCACAGGCAGGAGGGAGAAGAAAGACGGGTTGTGGGCCTGGGGGCGCAGTGGGGCCCCGGGTAGGGCGTGGGCTGGTCCACAGCCGCAGGGACACACAGACACTTCCTTTTCAGTGAAAGAAGACAGTTGAGCGTTCTGGAAACTACTCATGCTACCTCTGAAGCTCTTTAAGGATGTCTAGCTACAAACTTGGGTCTCCCGTAAATGTGACACAACTTTGAGTGGTGGCGGAAGGAGAATCTACGGGACCGGACAACAGCGCTCTCAGGACGTGGTCCGGCGACGCAGCACAGCAACCCTAGCGCAGCCCACGCTCCGTGCCGAGGCCCTACAGCGTCCTGCCCATGTGGAGGCCGCGTGCCAGCTTTCGACCTTCAGCTCCCCGGACGGAGTGGGGAAGATTCAGTTCGGCGGAGAATAGAAGGTGAGCGCAGCGTGGTTATGTGATGACACAAGTATACACACACGGGGAGACGAGGCCCCTCACAAGGCAGCGCGCGGAGTGGAGGCGAATCAGCTCGGTCCGTGGGACGAGATAAAAGCGTAGGTATATTATCTAAAACTACGAACACTACGAACGAGATCATGAAAACTAAAGCGTCACATCGTAATCTTACTCAGAATTGAACTGGTACGGGGTTGAGAGTCGCGAGGGCACAACTGACGCCGAGCGACAGCTTTCCCGAGGCGCTGGCGGGAGAGCGCTCCGTCCCGAGCTCTCTCCTGCGGGAGTTCTGACCGGTGACTGTGTGCGTTCGGTAGAAGTAAAAGCTCTTCTGTTCAGCAGGGCGTGTTTTTGCGATCAGACTCCTGACGGCCCCACAGGCCAAGCGCGTCGCGGGTGCTGAGTCACGCCCGCCCGAGTCCCGTTTTCCTGCGGAACCGGTGCACGTGTACAACCCCGTACACAGAGGGGAGCTCCAGTAAGAGCACCCTTCCCTCGCGGGGCTTCCTAGGCATTTGCTGAAATAGCCGAACTAGGACTGGGGTCAAGTGTCTCGTCAACTTTAAGTCAATGATTAAAAAAAATATTTGTCAGTAATTTTGCACACGTCTCCCTAACGTCTTGTTAAGCAGCGTGTTTCTTAAATCTCCTCTGTATAACAGGACAGTAAATTTCAGCAATTTATTCTTCAGTGTTTCGAGTTAGTAATCACTATAGCTTCACCTTGTAGGATTGCGCTTCACAGAAGTTCATGCCGATAAACTGCCTGCACGCGAAATGGTGTACGCACTGACCCCTTTCACATGCCATTGTCCCGCAAGTTTTGTGAAATACTACTGTTTTCCAAGGGAAGTCTGAGAGGAGTTTCCAAGACTTCCCAGAATTGAGTTTCCCAGAAAAGTAGGAAGATACTGGACAGTCAGCTCCAGAGCTGGGAAATTGCTGGAAAAACTACTCTCCAGACCATACTGACTACGCTTTGGGGTTGGGACTAGAGCACAACGAAGAAGGAACATGGGTCCCTCTCTCTCGCTGTCCCTCCTCCCCTCCCTCCTTCCTTCCTTCCTTCCTTCCTTCCTTCTCCCTTCTCCCTTCTCCCTTCTCCCTTCTCCCTTCTTCCGTCTTTCCCTCCCCCCCTCCCCCCTCCCCCCCTTTCCTTCTTCCTTCACTCTGAGTTGCAGGGAGGCGGACTGGCCTACAGTCATGGCTAGTCGCAGGTAGGGCTGGGGTTCAGACCCAAGGACTGTTCTTGGTCTCTAGTGCCGCTCGTGGTTTCCTAGATTATGTCCTAAAGTGGGGGCTGCTCTTTCCTGGCACCCCCTCAGTGTGCAGAATGCTGCTGGGCGTGCAGAGGCCTCCGGGCCGCTGGCTGGCTGGAGAAAAGGATGGCCACGACCAGCAGGAATGCTTTTGATGCAGCTGGACTCTTAGCCCTCAGTTTAGAGTGTCCCATTTCCTACAAGGAAGCAGATGTTTGTTTGCGAAAGTACGAGAGGGGGCGGGCGTCGGTGACTTCGGCCAAACGGATGCACCGGACACCGTGGTATCCTTGACAAAACTGAATTGCCTTGGCCTCAGCACATTGTCCTCATGAAGTAGTTGTTACCTTTCAAAGCGTTTCATACGCCTTATTCTACTCACCAAATTACAGGCGTGGCACGTTTTTATTTCCATTTTACTAAGATGCCCTGAATGGAAGGGACATGGGGGCCCGAGTGGCTTTGCTGCTCCTGCTGCATCCTTGCACTTGACCCCCAGGGCTGGGAAAACGTGCCGACTGTCTGGTTTTAATGGGTTTTTAACATAAGTCTGTTTGGTCATCAGATAGATGGTCTTTGTGAAGACATGCAAAGTCTCTGTGAAACTTAGCCCCAAATCAGTTATCTCTGCAAGGTTGTTACCAACATGTGCTGAGCTGCGGAGCCAGAAACGGTAGAATTCAAATAACCAGTTGGTTAGTTACTACTAATAGGCTAGTAATGAGACGTTTTCCCCAAAACTAGTTGCTGAAAATCAGCCGTCGCGTCTCCCGCCGCGGCTGTCTGAGACCATGACGTTCCCTGCGGTCTGGACGGTCCCCTCCGTCCTGCCGCTCCTGTGGGGCGGATGCGTCTCGGACCGTTTGGCAGGAAGGAGTGTGCCCCGTCTCCCGTGCTGGGGTTTGCACCCCAGTGGGGACTCAGACTCCCTGTGCGGCGGGAACGCAGGCACCGGACGGCAGCCTCCTCACCCGCCTGTCCACGGCCACCAGTCAGCCGCCCGGCCTGACCTTGGCTTCTAGCCCCAGCGGCACCAACAGCACGCGGCGTTCTCTACTGCCATGTGGGGACCTAACGGGAAACGCAGGCCAGGTCCTCGCGTGGCCCCTCTTGGTAGGAGTCGAGGCGCATGGGCCGGCGGGTTTTGCAGCCACGTCAGCACGGCCTTGCTGACCGTCTGCTCTGGTCACCGAGCCCCCGGGCCCTATCTCTGTTTTTCTTGTTCATGTCTCCGTGTGGAAGAGAGATTTGTCTGGTTCCCAAGATCAGGCACATACTAAATCTCCTCTCCTTGCAGGGAGGGTTCCCACAGGGAAAACCGGAGGCGTTACCTGTGGTCATGACGATTCCTGCCAGTGCTTTGTGGCGGGCGTGCGCGGACGCCAGGCCCATGGTCAGCTCGCGGAACTTCTGCGTGACCAGCTGGGACACGGAGTCTGCGAATTCCTGAAAGACATAAGCACCGGGGGCTCTTTGGCGGCTGAGCGGGCGGCGTCCTGGCCCCCCTCCTCCTCCAAGCCACGTCCCTGCGTGTGGCGTCCAGAGGACACCACGTCCACTATCCCGAGACCCCGCGCCTGGGGAAAGAACCAGGTATCCTACTGAACCGGTGGCAGGCCACGCTTCCGGGGGAGGAGCCCCAGCCTGGCCCCGAGCCTGAGCAGAGCCCGCCTGTGGGCGGCCACAGACACTCCCACCCTCCCCTGCCCCTTGGAGGGGCCAGCCTGGGCTCTCCTTCTAGGATTCTCGTTTCTCGGAGAACCCTGAGCGGAGCTGGGGGCTTCCACGACCGTACAGTCGGTTCCCGGTCTTCAGTGTTGGAGAACCGATTTCCGAGTACCCCCCATCAGGTGCCTCCTGGGCGAGCCGCTCCCGGCAAACCCCACAGTCTGCCCTCACGTTTCTGCACATGTGCACGCGCACACACGCGCACACACACGTGCGCACTCACAGAGACACACATGCACACACGCGCACTTACAGAGACGTACACACACGCACGCACACGTGCGCACTCACAGACACGTGCATACATGCACACTCAGAGACATGCGTGCACACATGCACAGACATGCACACGTGCGCACTCACAGAGAGACACTCACATGCACTTACAAATACACACACAGTCACAGTACATACCCACACGTGTACACACGCACGGATGTGCGCAGATGCATTTGGACAGCGCACGCGCACGCACACACACACACACACACACACACACACACACACACACTCTCTGAGTCGGCGTAACCCCACTTGTTGAAATTTTCCTGGTGTGACCGGCGTCTGTATTGAAGCCGCACATCTGTGGTGACACGGCCGGCATGGTCCACGGATGTGGTTTTCTCGTCACCCTCCTCCATCCGACGTGGCCCCACGGTGGGCATGCCGTTTCTCTGCTGCAGGAGGCAGGCTGGGTGGCAGCACCCTCCACGGCGTTGGAGGCAGAGAGAGGAGGTGTGAGTCGCGTGGGCCCACTTGATGAGGTAATGCTTATAATTTTGAGCCGAAGGCGTTGTCGTGAGGGCTCAGTGCGTTGATGTGTCTCAAGCGTAGCGTGGCGCCTCGTTCGTCGTCGCCCCTGATGGTTTTTCCCCGGCCGCCGCAGATGCCAGCCGCGTCTTTCTGCAGCCACGTCGGGTGTCCACTCACCCTCGAGGCGGGCACGCGGTCCGTTCCTGGGACAGTGGGCGTTCACTTCCCACCCGGCGTCCGCATGGTGCGCTGACAGGTCTCAACAGAGATGCGAATGATAAAGAGACCGCTTTAAAAAACTCATTTACGGGCAGTGAAACATGTTCCCACGGGAACAGGCACGCCTCCCGGACGCTGGAAATGCGCAGGAGCGACTCCGAGGCTTTGGCGCCCGCGCGTCCAGTGCCGCCGCCGGGGCCCGGGCCTTTTCCTGTGCTGCCGTGGCTGCTGCCGAGACCTGGAGTGCCGGTGCTGACGGACGTGACGGTTCAGGCCCGGCAGGTGGCGAGGGACCCGCCGTGGGCCTGCTGGGCGTGGGGCGCGTGTGTGTGCCGGGGCGGGGAGGTCCTCCCTGGCTCAGGCCCAGAGGAAGCCAGGCCGCGGGTGAGGTGCCTCACCTCCCCTGGGAGCTGTGGAGTCAGTCACGGGCAAGGTGAATCCTGGAGGCCGTCCTGTCCCGTGTGACCTGGAGACAGGTCCAGAGAGAGAGGGCGTGCGTCCCAGGCACATGGGTATGGGTGTCCCGGGGTGACTGGAGCCAGAGACCACAAACGGGGTGGCTCAGAACAACAGAAATCTGTTCCCCCCGGCGCTGGAGACCGCGCTTGAGCTCAAGGTGCTGAGGGCCGTCCTCCCTCCTGAGGCTCCTGGGAGGGTCCTTCCTGCCTCCTCCAGCTTCGGGGGCTCCAGGCGTCCCCGGGCTCCTGGCCACTTCCCTCCCGTCTCTGCTTCCGTCATCGTGCCGCCTCTCCTCTGTGTCTGTCTCTCCTCCTCGGTCTCTTACAAGGGTGCCTGTCACGGGACTTAGGGTCGCCCTGCTCCGGCGTGAGCTCAGCTCAGTTCCTTTGCCTCCCGTCCGCACAGACCCAGGCGCGGGCTCCGGGGCAGGGCGCGGGCGGCCTTTTTGGGGCCACGGTTCTCCTCGCCATTGACTCTTCCACACTCAGGCTGTAACCGAGAGGGCGACGACAGGTTTTCACACGAGCCTGAGTCTGGGCATTTCTCTACGTCTTGGATGAGCCCGACTTCTTAATTTGTGTGGCTTTGCCAGGCACATGGACCGTCACTAGCAGTCGTAACTGCTGTTTCTGGAACAGCTGCAGGTGTGGACGTGGGACTGGTAGAGTTCATGGTGCCTTGACCCCACCTCCACGGGCGGGCACTCTCTTTCCCCTGACAGGTACTGAAGTCGGAGCTCGGGCTGATGGGACAGAAACAGGGGGCTGGGCTCCGGAGGACGGGGGTCGGAGGGTTCTGTGGGGCACTGTTCTGGCAGGACCAGCAGCAAGACGCAGCCCAGCACCGCCTGCCTCTCAGAAAGAGTTCTCGCCTGGGCGTGGAGAACACGGCTCCCGTCCAGGCACAGGGGCCAGAAAGGCGTCATCAGAGCTGACGGCCCAGCTGGACCTCAAGGGACCAGTGGGCTGAGGCCTACCTTCTGCCAGCACGAGTTTATCAGCTCACAGGAGGAGCATGGTTTTGCTCCCTCCGGCTCCGCAGCACGCTGGCCGTCGGGGGAGGGTGGAACCACTGCTCTGCGGGGCGGCCTGACTGCTGGGGTGCCCCTGCCGGCTGGGCACTGTGGCCCCTGCGGGCGGCTGTCCACACGGTCTGTCTCTGGGATGGGCTTCATGTGCCGCCTTCTGGCCTCCCCGGGGCTTTAAGCTCCTTGAGGGCAGACCGCCTGTCTTTGGCTTCTCTAATAATGATTAAAGAAGTGAAGTGCGGCTAACCTACAGCGTCGCAGTTGGTATCGGTTTCAGGCGCGCAGCATGCCCACGAGTCCGTGCAGCCGGCAGTGCCCCGCGCTTGTGGCGATGCTGCACTCTCAGTCCCCCCCCCACCCCTGCCCTCTGGTGACCGGCAGTGTGTTCTCTAGAAGGGCTCTGTTTCTGGGTTTATCTCTCTCTCTCTTTGTTTTTTAAGATTCCACACGCGAGTGAGATCATATGCATTTGTCTCTCTCTGACTAATTTTGCTTAGCATTTCCCTCCAGTTCCATCCACATAGTTGCAGATGGCAAGATCTCGTTCATTTTTGTGGCGAGTTCGACTCCATCGCTGACACGTACCACCTCTTGTCACCCATCAAACAGCGGACTCGTGGGCGCTTTCCATATCTTGGCTGTTGCTCGTAGTGCTGCTGTAAACTCCAGGGTGCCTGGCTTGTGAATTAGTGTTTTCGCTTTCTTTGGGCGAATACTCGTGGGATCGCTGGGTCCGGGGGTAGCCGTGCTCGAGGGACCCCCACGCCGCTGTCCGGAGCGGCCGCGCCAGCGCCTGTCGCCTCCTGAGCCGTTAGATCACAGCGGCTCCGACCGGCCTGCGGTGCCGGCGCAGCGCGGTGTCGCTCGTGTCTCTGATGAGGAGCTATGTCGAGCATCGTGTGTCCGGTGGCCATCTCGGTGTCTTCTTTGGAAGAATGTCTGTTCGGGTCATCTGCCTGTTTTTAATTGGATTTTTTGGGGTGGTTTTTGGTGTTGAGTTGTAGAAGTTCTTTGCCGGTTTTGGACACTAACCTCTTGTTGGACGTGTCGCTCGCGAGTGTCTTCTCCTGCTCAGCAGGTTTCTTTTCCAGTAACCGTTCAAGGTGCCGGGATCGGAGTCCCCTGCCTTGTATGCTCTCAAGAGCGATTCCAACGGCCCTTCCATCGCCCTTTTTCCTTCTCTTGAAAGTGAAGTTTCCGAATGTCCGAGAAGTGACGAGACCGTTAGCCCAGGAGGCGTCTCGTTGTTCTGTGTGCCTGGTGGGCCCTGCGAGGCTCCCGGAAGAAGGCGTCCCTGGCTGCTGGCTCATGTAAAACACACAGAAATGCGGCTTTTCCTTGACGCGGAGACGCAGAGCAGATGCACCGTGTGCCAGGGCGGTGGCCGCGTGTCCTGCTGAGTCCCAGCAGGGAGGCCACGGTTGCGTCCTGTTAAACTCCTGAATGACCTGAGCAGAGTTGCCCAGCCGGGGTGTGGCAGGGACGCCTGTGGGTATTTTTTCCTCCCCCGCCCTGGTCTGCATTTTTCGACTCTGCCACTGGGTCCGTCCGCCTGCCTCTCAGAAGAGCATTCTGCAGTGCGGGGCTCACACGGCAGCTCCCGGGGCCGGCGCCTGAGCCTGGGAGCCGGCGGACCGTTCCTCCTGGGGCCTCTTCTTGGTGTGCGCAGTGAGCCGGAGTCTCTTCTTGTAAGGGCACCGACCCTGGTGTGGGGCACAGCCTCAGGACCTCACCTGACCCTGGTCGTTTGCCTTAAAGGCCCTGCTCCAAATGCAGCCACCTGGGGGTGGGGGGTTTCAGCCCAGGGATTTGGGGACACAAACATTCAGCCCGCAAAAGGCATGAGTGGTCTTTCTGGCAGTGGTGTCGGGCGTTGCTCTGGCTGCTGATGGTTGTGCGGGACCCCTCCTGTCTCCGGCTGTTGCTCCCCCCTCCCTCCTCTCTTGTCCCTGGCTGGAGACACAACCTCGCTGGAGACCCTGTGGGCGGAGCTACCACGGAGGAGCAGGCACCCCGCTGCCCCCTGCCGCCCACCGGGTGGTCTCACTGCTACCCAGCGCTGCTTTTGAGGACGTAGCCAACAGCAAGAGCGTTATTTGCTCCAGCATAAGAATGGGAGGAATTTATTGAAACAAAGCAGTAAAGCCTGACAAATTAGGGAAGACGAATAGTGCACAGGACACCGTCCCACAACGCTGACCCTCCACACGTCGTGGGTCCGAGTGGGCTGACCTCTAGGGGGCGTTCGGGCTCCAGGGCCCCGACAGCACGGGTCCACAGCTCTGCACAGTCCTGTTGCCTGTGACGTGCACAGGTGGAAAGACAGACCTAGCAGGCTGCAGCACAGACGGAGCCACGCGCCGGGGTGGCCTCAAAGCAGCTCTGAGGGGCATACACGCTCCCCTCCGGCCCAGCCTCGGTTGCCCCCTCCCCTCTGACCTGGACACACCCCGTCGCGACCTGGTTTTTTAAAGCACGTGTCCTCTGCTACAGTATCTTTTGCTTTGTTCCTGTATTTTCAGGGGTCCTTGGCATTTACAGAAGCACACTTCTCCACCAACGGGTTTTTTTTTTTTTTTTTTGAGACAGAGAGAGAGTGCAAGCTGGGAAGGGGCAGAGAAAGAGGGCGATCCAGAATCAGAAGCAGGCTCTGGGCTCCGAGCTCTCAGTACAGAACCTGTTGCGGGGCTCAAACCCACAAACCGCGAGATCATGACTGACCTGAGATCATGACCTGACCCGAAATCGGACGCTTAACTGACTGAGCCACCCAGGCGCCCCACCACCAACATTTTATAAACGTAAAGGTAAAAAGAAAGGCAAAGAGTTGCCTGACCCTTCTCGCTTCAGGCGGTGGCTGCCTAGTCACGGCACAGGGCAGGGTTTAGCGACCTGCCTGCAATTTACCTCCGCTGTGTAACCGATGGTGTTTCCTAAGACTGCCGGCAAACCCTGGCTTGGCGAGAGTTTGCCAGGGAGAGCTTGAGGGAATATTTATGAACCGAACTTGGTTTTCCTGGTTGTACAAGCGGACGGGAGGGAAATCAGCACCAACAGCGTTGGTTGCAGGGACTCGGGTCGCCTCCGCACAGACCCACCGGGGTCTTCAAGAAGTTAAACGCGTGTCGGCTTCGGAAGAGGCCGGAGAAACTGGCCCCGGAGCGTTCCTGCCCTGTCTCCACATCCTCCTGGATGAACCCTCCCCTGCCTGCCCCCCTCATCTCCTGCAACACGGCTATTTTAGGCGATTGGTTCTTAATTAAGTCGCACACAAGATTGCAGCTGTAGGTAGGTTTTCGTAGTTGCCTTTGCGTATGTAAATGACGGCGTGGTTGATTACGCGGGGCGCTCCAAGCAAGACAGAAACTCAGAATTCATGTCGGGAGGTATGGCCTTACTGTCTAATTTAACACTAGGGAATTTTTATGTTTTAATCACTTGGGACTTAATATATACAGTCAACTTTGGTTACCGCAAACCCTGCTAATCAGATCCCGAAATAATTCTATTTTCTTCCCCACCTGGCACTTGGTTTATAGTAGAAGCAGCCAGAGTGCTTACACTGATTATTTTTGTAGATTCGAATTCCAGGGTTTGCCCGTGGGCCACGGACGGGCGAGTGCACGCGGACCGATAGCACGCTGTTGAACTTAGAGTATTCGGCGCGTGGGTCAGGCCGTGTTGTAACATCGCCGTCTGAATAGCGTAAGGCCCGGCGGCGAGCGCACAGACGCGGCCCTGTGAGTCAGAGCAGCCCCGCGCCCACCTCCCCCAGCTGTGTCCAGGGCTCAGTGGGAGCCGCTCGGTGCCTGTGCCCCTGTCTCTCGTCTCCGTCCACACGAGCCTCACGGACGGGGGGCAGTCAGCCTCCTCGCCCCTCTCTCAACGGAGCCCCTGGCCGAGCTCCCTCCACGGTGACCGTGATTCTCCTCCAGACGCAGGAGCAGTTAAAACCTGTCCCCTTTGGCGGTACATCCTGGAAAAGGTAGTTTTTCTTTCTCTTATGTACGTCACATACGTACGATGTGCTCTAGCCCCTGCACACAGGGGGTCAATGTTCTTATTGATTTTACAGGTAATAGTAATTATGGCTGATATTATTTTGAGGTCACTAGTTGTCAAACGCTTTATAAAGTGGCAAGTGTGCTATTGCAATTAATCTTCAACAAACTGTCTCATGGTTAAAGAGCTATCATAATCTGTTTTTGTTAATGATCATGTGAGTTAATTACAGTATAGACCGGTTATAATTCATGTCCTCCATGTGACTCACCGGGGGAGAGTGAACCACTGTGAATCAAGTGCAGTATAGACAGCTCACGGGAGAGAGCAGGACGCCTGCAGGAGAGAGAGGTCACCTGTGGTCAGCGGCTGGGGGGGCGCCCTCAGGGATGGCTTTCTAAGGAGGCAGATGGGCTGGGCCTGCTGGGTCCTGGAAGTGCAGTTCCCAGGGTCACACAAGCAGGGCAGTGTGGGGAGGTCATGGCTGAAGAAGTTCAGAGGTGGGATAGCAGGTTTGCGGGGAGGGGATGAGCTGCTCGGACGGCTGGGGCGAAGGCTCTGTGCGTGGTAGTGTCGAGGTCACACCTGAGTTCCAGGCCCAGGAGCGCGTGTTCCTGCCTGCCTCCTGGGGCTCGGTGGGACGTACGGTGGGGACGCAGTGTGGAACAGCAGAGGCCCCGCATGGCTCTGGTCCCGTCTGACGGCTGTGGAGACGGGTGCTCAGAGACACCGGGGGGCCTGCCCGAGGTTCCAGCCATGTGCACACTGGGCGTGACGAGTTGTGTGTGTCTGCCTTCTGGGTCATGCTGTTGGGTCTCAGCCTGTGGTGTCAGCCAGTCTTCTGGGGCCGGTTCCTCAAACCTCAGAAAACTACCCAAATCCCACTGCACACGGGACATCCTCCGAGGTGGCCGTGAGCATGTGGCAGCTTGCGCAGACGGGGCCAAACCCTCGCTGAGGGAGTGGGGGGAGCCCGCAGCCTCAACCGAGTCTCAGGCTAACTCTCCATCCGTGGGGGCCTCGGGTGTGCTGAGTGAGTGGGGTCCCCTCAAAGCACTTTTCCGGGTGGAGACAGCAGCCCCTCTGTTCCAAGAGGCAGAGGCTGGCAGAATTCAAGGATGGCTGGGTCCCATCTGGGGCATTGTGTGCCAGGGGGGACACCAGGGGGCCTTGCAGGGGGCGGGTGTGGAGGGTCCACGCCCGCAGCCCCGGGCGCCCACAGCTGAGGTGTGCAGCGTGGGCGGGGCCCGTGCACACGTTGGCACAGGCTGCCCACGTGGAACCGAAGTGACCGGAGGACAGAGGGTTTGGCTTTTCTGGCCAATGACAGTGAGAATCGGGTGCTCGTGGTCCCAGGGTTCGAGTGGGAAGCCGGCCCCGCGCTTGACGAGCTGCGTACCGCGACACGAAGGCGGAGCTGGCTTCTGCCCGGGCTTCCGCACGGTGCCTGTTGGCCCCAATTACCGCGGCAAATTACCAGCATTATTCAAATGGGAAAAATAAACTTTAAATAGGAACACTGAAAGACTCAAACTTTCCTCATTTCCAACGCTAATATTTTGAATGCCGTAAATAAATACAGTGTGTTCAAATTTGAATCATAGGTCCTCAGGGTGAAATTGACATTTAGCCAAGTGGTAAGGATATTAAAATCGATAGATTATGAAAGAGAAAGCCTTCAGTAAATATTTTCCTGTTGAAATCCTGTCTTTGGGTTTATAATGCCGAAATATCGAAAGGTTAGATTTGCATATGGGCGGGGCCAGACAGGATCTGGGAGCCTGGGCGGCCCCATCCACGTTACCCGCTTTGTGGTGCTAGTTGCGTGCCCCCTCAGTGAATATGGGGGAGTGCCCTGGGGGCAGGGAGGGGGCGGCCCCGCCGGGAGGGGTTCCAGGACCGGGCAGCAGACAGCTGCTCGCACACAGTGGTGGACAGCCCGCTGTGGCTCAGAGAAATCCCACTAACTGGGAGGTGAACTCGCAAGGCTCCCCGTGTGTCCGCGGAAGAGGCATCTCTAGGTCTCGGAATGATTCCTGTTTGCTGACAGTGGCGATCGAACCTCATTAACTTCAGAGTCCGACTACATACTTCAAGTTAGCTGACTATTTAATTATTCTGTATCTCAAATTATCTGGAGGCTAATACCAAATTTGAAGGAAGTCACGAAAGATGAAAGAAATCCTTACTGTCACCCACATAGTGGGAAAAGCGCTAAACTTGGCATCAGAGGAATGGGGCAGATAGCCTCTGAGCCTCGGCTTCCGCGTCTCTAAAAGAGGCGTCAGGGACCAGCCCCGATGGCCCTGGCTCTGACTCTCCCTGCCCCGCAGCATCGCACAGACGTTTCTGGATGGTGCCCTTCCTTCTGGGGCAGACCTGGAGTGTCTCCAGAAGCAGGGTTGTTCAGGCAACCCGGGGCCGTGTGTAACGGGAGGTAGAAAGGAAGGCTGGAGGGCATTGCTTCGGAGTTAGGCTTCCGTACACAGGCTGCAGGGAGCTACATGGTGGTCGTCCTGGGGCCAGGAAGCCGCCGGGAAGCCTTGTGTCTGGGGAACCACCGGCCGCACCGTGACCGAAGGTGTCGGCATGAGGCGCCCACAAGCCCCTTCTTTGCACCTGCTCGGGTGTCTCAGCACCGTGCATGGACCCCGGCCCGGGAGGTACTATATTTTGGCAGATTGCATTTTCCAAAGACGGCTGTGCCAACGTCGCTCATCCCTCCAGCTCCTCTTTCCACTGACTTGCGTGTGGCCCTTATGCGGTGGCGGGCCCTGAGTCCTCTCCTTGGAGACTGTCCCCACGGACAGAGCAAGGAGGGGATGGTGGCACGTGACTTCTCAGTAGTCCTTAACACCATGCCCTGTTTTGTTCCTGGGGTGCTCCCTCTTGGAACCCAGCAGGAGGGATCCCATGGCCCACGGCCTGGTGAGCTCCCAGACCACAGCCAGCGCCAGCCTGGAGCCCCCCCGCCCCCGGCCAGGCTTTCCGGGGAGGGGCCCTCAGCGCCCAGCCAAACTGCCCAGCCTGAGCAGAGGGTCACCGACCCCCTGAGCCCCGCCCAGACGGCAGGTGCAGGAGCAGCATGAAGGCCCGTGGGCTTCAGAGTGGTTTCGACGCCATGGCGATGAGCGCGGACAGAGGGAGGGTGTTACGGACCGCGAGTGGATCGCGAGCCGTCATTTGGCCCGGGACTTACACACGGACTCTCGGACGTCATTCTGATCCAGGTTCAAATCCTGTTGTTGCCTGACTCAGAACACCGTGTAGGCCTCGGTCTCCCCTTCTCTGAGATGGGGCTGGTGCCCACCTCGCAGGGCTCTCACCGGGTGCAGTGAGACGGCAGGCGTGAGACGCTGGGCCCCGTGCCCGGTCGCGTGCACGCACCGTCTCTTGTCATTGTTGCCCGGACTCGGGCAAGCACAAAGTTTCCTAGAAATACTTCTCACGTGTTTGCATGGTCAGTGAGATCACAGTTTTCTCGGGATCGGCCGTTTGAGGGACACGCTCTGGCGCCGTTAGGCAGGTGCGTACGACGCTGAGGATGTGTGTTGAGGCAGAACCTCACGAAACCCCTCCCTGGGTTGAGTCCTCCCTGGACCCCGGTTAACCCCGACTGCGCCGTTGTTCGACCTGGTGGCTCCTCTTCCAGCACCGTGAGCTCTGAGGGAGCCTGGTTTCCAGCTCCCTGGTTTCCAGCTCAATAGCGGGGTGCCCCGAAAGCTGCACCTTCGACTGTACTCTGCACCCCACACGCAGACACTGCATCTTCTTGGATGCAAAGCCAATCTTAGGGAGAAATCACACACACGTCAACTGTTCGATGTGGTCCCTTTTCAGTGAACACGTCAGTCAGTTTTGGGCAACTTAAACTTTTCTCTTGATCTTTAATCAGCTTTCAGTCTGTTATTCTGAGGATGGTGTCTGTGGCAGCAGCACGTTCGCACATTACATGTCGTCTGGAGTTACGTCGTCCTGCTTCGTGGGCTGCTTGTCCGCCCACGGTTCTCTGACTTCGGGTTCCTTCCTCTCTGGTTTTGTCCTCGGGCCACAGGATTTTGTGACTGTTGGCATGAATGTCACCGTGATCGGCCCGGACACCTGAGGATGAGAGCTCCGTCTCGTTCTTCTCGGCAGTCGCCACAGGAACACGCACACGGTGCGCCCCAATCGAAGAGCGCGTTTGCCTTTGGGGGCTTCGTAGGGCACTCCGGCTTCTGAAGCACCCCCACGGCAAGCCGGAGTGGACAAGGAAAGGTGTTTGTCAGAGCCGTCACCAGGGAGAGCTCAGCTGTGTCCACAATGGCCCCGGAGAAGCCACAGTGGAGACAGTGTTTCAGGCATTTCCACTGTTATTTCATCTCAACGCCTGTCCCCTGGGGAAAAGAATAAATCAAAATTTATTGAGCAGGACACTAATGAAATATAGAGACGAAGAAGACAAGGTCCTCTATATAAAAACCCCGTAATACGAAACGGGAAGCGTCGTGTGATAGATGGTAGCCGACATTCCTCAAGGGCTTATGGTGCGTCAGGTGCTGAGCGCCCGGTGAGCCGTGTTTCCTCTTCGTCTACCTTATTGTCCTAGGAGGCG
>PITB01029950.1:0-17423 GCA_004024585.1 Paradoxurus hermaphroditus
AAATAAATAAATAAATAAATAAATAAATAAAACCCCAAAAAATTATTTTTGTGTTAAAAGATAAGATCATACCTGTGTTTGAATTTTTCAATGTAGACTAGATATCTTTCTAAGTCAGTAAATATATAGATCTATATCACCATGGTTAATAGTTGTATTATTCTCCACAATGTACAAGAAAGAACACAATAACTTATTTAACTGACACTCCATTGATGGTCATTTATGTTACTTCCCATTTTTTGCTACTATAACCATGCTGCTGTGAACATCCTCGCAAAGACAGTTTCTGAACTTAATAAAGAGGACTGGATGATCAAAAGAGAAAAGGTGACTTTCAGCCTGGGGAGGAAGATTATGTGCCAGACTTCATGGCGCATATGGAATTTGAACTGGACTTGGTGTGGTCAGATAGAAGTTATGAGGTAAGGATGGGGGAAAAGGCAATCCAAGTAGGCGACTGACCTAGAGCAAAGGCAGAGAGCTGGAAAAGCATGGGATGTGCATGGGGAAAGAGAACATTGTACAATGATATTAGAGCACAGAATGGATGAAACAGAGGGGCGGGAAATAAGATTCCCAGGTAAGTTTAGACAAGACCGAGGAGGGCTTTGACTGCCAGAGAAAGGAATCTACTATAGCAGATCAACAAGATGGTTTCATGTTGACACATTCATGTTAGATAGCATCCTTCCACGCCTTCCACGCTCTGTCACTCAAAGTCAATTTTACTGTTAATGGTAATAAAGTAAAAAGAATGCCCTTGATTCTGGATTGGAAGATTGGAAAAGAAAATTCACAGAATCAGAAGTCCAGCGAGATATGCATGAAATCACTTAACACGCAGTAACCGTTCAACAAGAGGTAATTATTAGTATACAAAACCACAACAAGAGGTCATTTTGAAATTCTGGGATTTGGCAGTTAGAAACTTAGATTTTTTCATGTTGACTTTGCTCTCCCTGCATTTGTATTTTTGGTTTCCAATGAAGTTGCATGGGGAGAAGGCAAGCTTGTTTCAAGGAGAGAAAAGGAGAAACCCCACACATCCAGGAGGCTACTGGAACTAGTTTTCAGATTGCTTTATCTCTTTAGTATTCAAATCCCCACTATCTGATCATCAAATTCATTGCAGTGTAAATAGGCCTATGATTTTTTTCTGTGTTTGGAGTTTATATTAGAAATTAAGATTTACTGCATCTGCAGACCATTTTTAGCCTTTTTATGAAAAAAGTGGAGGCAATAGAGACCCACTTGTCCAATGTATCATTTTAAACACGGTGGGCAAAGCAGAGGGTGGCAGCTTTATTTATCACCACACGCTCGCTGGAGTGCTGGTAAATGGAATTGCTTGCTCTGCCAAGCACACAGGGAATAAGCACAGCAGTGAGGCTGGGTTTTTACAGCAGCTCTGTGATCTTGAATTATGAAAGGATTAGACAAGGTTTGAGAGAAGGGAGGCTCTGTTGTTTTTCTTCCCTCTTTTGTGAAGATTTGAGGGTGAGGAAAAGCCTAGAATAAAGACAATAAAAAAGCCCACCAGATGATGCTCATTGGAAAAGGGAGTGGGAGATTTCTGATTTATTCCCTCTGGTTATTTGCCAAGTCAGAAATCATGATGCAAATAATGACTTCTCTCTCTGGAGTGAGGAATTCATTAGTGTTAGACCTAGAGTCCTGCTGGGTCCTCCCTGAAGCACTTGCTTTCATAGCCAACCTTAAGGGCCACACAGTATTCTATTCCATGAATTTCAGATTTGAAGCCCATGTCTGTTTAATGACATCACTGACAAGCAAACTATTTTTTGGAGGCGTTTATCTTTTCTCTTTGCTGCTAAACTGTGTCAAATCCAACTGACCTGCAAGCCGATAGCATTTGGATATTTTCTTCATTAAAGATGTTATAAATGCCACTAGCACCATTTCAAGGCCAATCCCTTACTTCTCTCTGCCTGCTTAACCTTTAGAGCATGCCCCCAGGTTCCTCTCTGCTCTTCCCATCATCCTCGGGTGCCACTGCAAGGCATGTGCCTGACAGACGCCATCTTCCCAGAAACCTTCGAAAGCCTCAGTGTAGTGGGAAGCTCTCCCTGCAGATCCAACTTTAGCTTACCTCTCCATCCTCATTGGCAGCCACCAAACTCCTTGAGCAAGTCATGCTCTCCCTTATTTCTGGGCCTTTGCAAAGATTTCTTCCTTTGGGAAGAAATACCCATTTGTTAAGGTCAGCAAGGGCTGTCATAACCAAATACCATAGACTGGGCAGCTTAAACAGACATTTCTATCTCATAATTCTGGAGGCTGGAAGTTAAAGATCAGGGTGCTGGCATGGTCAAGTTCTGATAAGGACTCTTTTCTTGGCTTGCAGATTGTTGCCTTCTCCCTGTGTCCTCAGAAGGTGGAGAGAAATCTCTTTCTCTTCCTCTTCTAAGGAAACTAATCCCACCAAAAGAGCCTTCCCCTCATTACCTCATCCAATTCTACCTCCCAAAGGCCCTATTTTCAAATACTTTCACATTGGGAGTTAGGGCTCCAACTTATGAATTTTGCAGGGACACAAATATTCAGTTCATAACACCATTCCACCATCAAATAGGCTTTGCTTCAGGACGTGACTCCTCTGCTGGGAGTATTTCCCAAAATGCCCAAGGCTATGTTCTCTTCCAGCGTCCAGTGCTTATCATGGTCCTTCTCACACTGTAATGCAACTGTTAGTAAACCTGTCTTTTCCTGCCAGGCTGAACTCCTTGAGGGCTGGAACTGAGTATTATTCACTGATGGATCCCTACTACTCAACGTAATACCATGCATATAGTAAGCATTTTAATGCCTGTTGCCTGACTGCATTAGTCAGGATCATGCAAGTTGTTTCAAACAATGAAATTTAAGACAAAGAGGTGTATTCCTCATACACATAACAGTCCAGTGCAGTCATTTGGCAAGAAGCATTCCATGGGGTGATTCAGGAACTCAGGCTCCTTCTACCTTCTGGCTCCACCATCGCCTGAGGCTTTAGAGTGCTACTCCAGTCAGCAGATGGGAAAGAAAGGATGGAAACAACATACTTCTTGCCTAATCACTTCTGCCTCGAAGTGACTTGCTTCTCTTCCAATCACATCCCATTGGTAAGAAGTGGCTCCAGCCATACACAAGACGTGAGAGCACAGGGGGAGCAGGCTGAAAAATATGATCTCTGTTGGGCAACTGCTTCCCAACAATCACTCCTTATTATGGAATGAATGAATAAATGAACAAATGAATAAATGACATCAAAGATACAGTACAGTGGAAAGAATACATGAATGTTGGGACCAAGAGGCAATATATTAAATCATCCAACGCCCTGATTTTATAGGAGAAGCAAGGGATCCAGAGGAAATGACTGGTCTCAAACTGTTTAGGGGAAGACCTGGGGTTTGAATTCAGGTAACCTTGGTTCTTGCCCTAGTTTATTGAATGGAAAAGCCACTCCCCTCCACTCCATACACACATCTCTCTGAACTTCAGCTCTGTCATCTGTAAAATAGTGTTGTGCTAAATGCTCCCTAAGATCCAGCCCAGAAAAACGGGCCGCAACCAAGATCTTGAAGGTTTGTTCTGAGAATGGTACAGTTCAGGTCCCTGGGATCACACTTGACAGCAAAGAAATAAAAATTTGATCTGCTGATTGGTTGTTTTACTGCATATCCTCTGTTGATCAGAAATCATCCTTCAATGAAACGAACTACACTGTGAAAGTATTTAGAATCAGGGTGACAGAACACTATCCTCATACCTTTATTCATCCATAATTAGCCTGGGTTTGCACCTGAGGTCAATGAGCAGGACCTGAACGCCTGTGCCATTCCTCAGGTAGATATCAGACCATCACACAGTGAGAATGAGAGTGACATTGTTTCAGTTATTTGAGATGAGAATTTGACATCTGATGGTATTCTGACTTTTTTTTAAATTTTTTAACGTTTTTATTTATTATTGAGAGACAGAGAGAGATAAAGCATGAGCATGGGAGAGGCAGAGAGATGGGGAGACACAGAATCTGAAGGAGGCTCCAGGCTCTGAGCTGTCTGACTCTTTTTTTTTTTTTTAATGTTTATTTAATTTTTGAGAGACAGAGCATGAGCGGGGGAGGAGCAGAGAGAGAGGGAGACACAGAATCTGAAGGAGGCTCCAGGCTCTGAACTGTCCGCACAGATCCTGACGTGGGGCTTGAACCCACGAACTGTGAGATCATGCCTTGAGCCGAAGTCGGATGCTTAACCGACTGAGCCACCCAGGTGCCCCTGAGCGGACTCTTAACAGTAATCATGTTCTTTCTTTGTAAACATTTCTAAGCATGCATTTCATCCTATTCAGATGTGCTCTAAATCTCAAATTTAAAACAACTGGGTAGAAAAGATAAAAGAGGACTGAGAAGCATGCTAACTTCATTAGACGCCTATTTTAGGAAATAAAAATAATCAACTTGAATGACAGAAGTTTTCAACATGAAGTTCAAATGGGGATAAACAAATGTAACTAGTCACTTTTGAGAAGTTACTGTGAAAGTTCAAATGTTTCTTAGCCCCAAGACTTTCTTTTAGCTATAATGACTTTCTAGACTCATTTAGCTAAATGACTTAGGCTTAAATTCTCAAAGTGCAAATCAGTAAGAAAGTGTCCTAGAACTCTTACAAGTTTTTATTTTCATTTAGACCATTACATTGCCTCAGGGGAAAATAAAAGGCATCCCCAAAGTTCTGAAAGCTTTGTATTTTCATGCATATGACTCAATAAACATGATCACAGCCTCCTTTATACCTCCCAATCTCCAGGTCCTCTCACCGTGAAATCCTGTTCTGACTTATATGCCTTACCTTCTGTCTTATTCCCCTCCATCTATCCTTTGGGAAAAGATCCACTTCCTGAGGTTGGCAAAAGGGAAGGATAGAAATGATACTTCTCTGAGAGTTACTGGCAAAGTACTTCCTAGGCTCAACTTCGGGGGTGGGGGAGGCTTCCCCACCCTCCCCTGCCCCACCACTGCCATTTCACACAATGTATCTTCCACCCCAAATTTGGAGCACAGATCTATAAAGAAGAAAGGGAAAGCAAGCTGCTAAAGAGTCTTAATTCTTCTTCGTGGAATAAAGCAACATGTTACTGTGGCTTTTGACCTCCAGGGGTTGGATTAGATGATTTTCCACATGGTTTATTGTGAAGGGTTTTATTGCGCATTCACCTCACAGATCCCCCCAACAATTTAATTGCCATAAAAATAGCTAACATATGTGGCAGGTTTTAAAAATGTTCATCCGCCAAATGGATTTGCTTTCCATGCAGCCGCCCAGTGCTGGCGGCTTTTCCTCCACACACCTCACTAAGGTTCTCAGCAACAGGGTTAGAGTCACCCTGAGGAGCTGTAATGAATGTGGCTCTCAGGAGAGAGGAGACAGACTCCCTGCTCCCACGACCCTCAGCGACATGTCTTGGTTGTCATTTGTCTTTTTCTATGGTGGTGGGAGTTTTGTTTGCTTTTGTTTCTTCTTTGGGAGGTGAGTTTTTAAAGAACATTCTGGGGAGGAGGGTGGGAGGGATGGTGATAGGTATTAAGAAGGGCACTTGTTGGGACGAGCACTGGGTGTTGTATGTAAGTGATGAATCACTGGTTTCTACTCTGGAAACCAATACTACACTGTATGTCGACTACCTTGAATTTAAATAAATAATTTTTTTTAAAAAAGAGTATTCTCTGTGGAACATCAAAAGTTTGTTTAGTCCTTGATTTCATGAACACAGAATGATCTAATAGGGCCCATGATCACTGTCTCAGTGGGCTAGTCCGTCACATTCTCCCAAGTGTTCTCATTTGTATGCCAGCAACGTTACTAACCTATCTGTTAAAAACATAGAGAAAGAAATCTATCATAATCTACTAGAAGCAATGCAATCATTTCCTTGGTAGGAAATCATTGTCTTTACATCCCATTAGCAAGTAACAACATACTAAAATAAAAAAAAAAAAACAAAAAACCACCATGGATGTGGGTCTCCTGGGTGGCTCATTCAGTTGAGCATCCGACTCTTGATTTCAGCTCAGGTCCTGATCTCACGGTTCCTGAGATCTGTGCTGTCAGCACAGAGCCTGCTTGGGATTGTCTCTCTCCCTCTCCCTCTGCCCCTCCCACACTCATGCACATGTGTGAGCGTTCTCTCTCTCTCTCAAAATAAATAAATAAACTTAAAAATAAAAACTATGTATGCACTTCTTTTTACATAACATATGCTACTTCTCAGAGTGAAGCTGCCTCCTGAGAAATCCTTCTAGTTAATTAACGTCTCCTCCACAGACCAAATAACCAGGTGTGGTTTCTCCCTTGACCTGTCTTGTGACTTGCCACAGTGTCCCCTAGTTATTACTGGGCAATCCAAAAAGCAGCCTCAGAGAAGTCCTAGAACAAGCCTGTTAACAGCATCCCAACCTTCTTCGGTAGTGGTGCCCCCTTCATCTGCCTACAACCCAGCCTGAAGAGGACACTGTCTATCAGAGGAATGCCATTATATGTCCCTGGATGCCAGCAAGATATCCTAAGCTCCAGGTACCAGAAGAAAGTTGGGGAAGGTGAAGCAAGCCCTCCTCCTGTCCTGTCCCCTCAGACCCTCACCTTATCACCTATTTCAGAAGTCTCCATCCAGGCCCAGTGAAGTCTCTCTTGGGCAACTCCATCAGCTTCTGATCTCAAAATTAATCCAAAGGACCACAGAGGTTCTTTCCTTTCTTTATCCTCCTGGCCTAATAGGCATTTTTTTTAAACCCCTCCTCTTTCCCCTTTAGTAACAGTATCAGAGAGAGGAGCATTGTTTTAGGAGCTAGTAGCAGAATGCATCTTATTTTTTGTGTACCAAAACATTTGGATAAGCCACTTTGGTTGTAGCAGATGGACTACCGGAGATGGTCCATAGGGGATGGACTGAAAGAGACAAGAAGGTTTATAAAGTGAGAAGAATTTTTGAGTTTCTAGGAGCAGTTCTGGAGGAAGATGGGGCCTAGGAAAGGAGAGAAGCTAAGAGAAATGAGAAGAGGTGATGGGAAGGAATGGCCCAAGAAGAGAGGAGGGAGTCTATGACTCAAGAGAAGAGAAAGTGAGTGAGAAATTCCCAGGGCAGGATATGACAGATGGACTTTTTAGAATAGGAATAGCTAATCTTTTCAGTATAAAGTTGTTTATTCCGCCATGGACACCAGTTTTATATTAAAAGGAATTGAATTAAATTCATTCAATGAAACAAGCTGTAGGTTTAAAAATAATGGAGATCATTACTAATTAATGAAGATCATTTTAATTAGTTCAATATATCAAAATATGTCACATATATAGGCACCCAAATAAACTGAAATTCTTTTTTATACACAGCTACATATTGTACCTGGGATAAGAAATAGGGTTTTACTGCTTCTCTTTAACACGATCATTCTCACATACATCCCCCTCGCCAATGTTACTCCTACTCGGTACTTAATGAGAATGGTACTTGGGAGAGGGAAAAGAAAATGAGTGTCTTCCATATTTGTATAGCTATGAGACCTAAAGAGAGGATATGCAATGAAAAGTAATAAATCAAAAATTCAGTGGAAGTGAAAAATTCAGTATGAAACATTGGGGCTGGGGTAGCCAGTTAAAATACAGAATGCCCAATTAAATTTGAACTTCAGATAAATAGGTGACTTTTCAATATATGTCCAAAATATACTTCTCCTTATAGTAGATATCCTGCAGTTTTATTTGCAAAAGCTGGCAAACCTATAGTAGGGGGATGCTGGAATACGTTAGAAGGAAAAACCATTTAAAATGGCATAGAAGAGTATGATCTGGGTACAGTGAACATTGGGTTAAATAATATTGTACAGTTTCAAAGGTACTACTGTATTTAGAAACAGGCTCAAAGCCCTTCACTATGAAACACATAATCTTAATGTATCCTTGCAACATCTACACCAGTTCTGAGATCATCAAGGAGATCCGAACACCACTGTCTTACTGACTGTCTAAAAAACAGCTATTTTATCTTTCAAAGGAATTGTTACTTAGATTCTTGAGCTTAAAGAAAAAATAATTACTGGAGAGGCAAGTGAATAGCCTTTGACTTCCTACCTATAGGATCAACAGAATGAAATGCAGCCTGGGGACCCCTACCTACCAAAGAGTGAAGTTCTCAACCAGGCCAGCTTAGTCACCAAATAATCAAGTTGGGGGCCCTCTCCCCACTCTCCTACTACCTGGCCTTATCAGGCAACAATAATCATGCTCTTAAAATGTCCAAATTTTGTTTTAAAAAAGACCTAAGCCATCCACAGAGGCAAAGTGAAACAATAGGAAATATTTTCCAATTAAAAAAAGGTTATTACAAAGGTGCTTAATAAAATACAAGGTAAATGCACTTAAAGTCATGGCTTAGAGTGAAATGTGGGGAACCTGTTTCATTTTTATTAAAGCTGGATTTATTGTTTTGGTTTATTGGTTTATGTTCCCAGAATTTAATTTAGTCTCTAGATGATTTGCCCAAAGGAAAGCAGATGGGTCAGCTGGGCGTTAGACTATACTAGCCGGTGGGCTGTGATACAGGTACTAACTTTGGCCCACGCCAGCCACCCCCAAACAAACAAAAAGCATTCCAAAAAATCTTTCCCACTCACTCCCAACTTCATCAGGATGGACTTTTTATAAACACACCTATGCTTTTTTACCTTTGTATTGGAACCCTACCTTTCTCGCTCTCATAATTTGCAAACCTAAATCCTACACATTCTTTAAGGTTCCCTTATGGCGTCATCCCCCTTCCCTAGCCTGTTAGCCCTTTGTGGGGGCTGCACTACTCTTAGGGGGCATTTTGAACATCTGTCGGGATGTTTTTCTGGTGTTTCCATGGCCTAGCACTTATATATATAAAACTATATAGTGTTTTATAGAAATAATTTTCCTTTTATTTCTTCTTCATATTACAGCAGGAGCATTATGTTGATAGTGTTGATTTAAAAATTAGATATATAAGGAAAAAGTAAAGAGCCAAGAGTAGTCATGACACTTCACTTCTGAAAAAGGAAAGTACAGAGCGGGTATTTGCCCACCCATATTTAGATTTAAGATGGAGCTGTGAGATTAAGACAATGGTGTGTCAGTCCAAACCTTGATAAACTGACAATGGAACAGAATAGAGAGCCCCCAAATGGACCTATATACATATGGAACTTTGTATATTACAGAGAAGACATGTCAAATTGAGGTAAACTGAGAGACTGTTCAATTAATGGAGCTGAGACAAAAAGGTTATCCATTTGGAAAAAAATCTGAGTCTCTAACTCACATCATATACAAAAATCAATTCCAGATACATTAAAAATTTAAATAAAGAAACAAAGCTTTAAAAAATATATGTGAATAGAGCACCTGGGTGGTTCAGTCAGTTAAGTGTCTGACTTTGGCTCAGATCATGACCTTACATTTTGTGGGTTTGAGCCCCACATTAGTCTCTGGACTGACAGTGTGGAGCCGGCTCTGGATTCTCTCTCTCTCACTCTCTACCCGTCCTCCACTTGCACTTTTTCTCTCTCTCAAAATAAATAAACTTAAAAAATATAAGTGAATATGAAATAAAGAAGTTTTTAAAAGAAGACATAAAAAGCATTGACTATAAAAGATTAATAAATTTGACTGCATTAAACTTAAGTACTGTATCTTAAAAAGTTTTTTTTTTTTTTTGATGTTTATTTTTTGAGAGAGAGAGAGAGACAGAGCACGAGCCGGGGAGAAGCAGAGAGAGAGGGAGACACAGAATTCGAAGCAGGCTCCAGGCTCCAAGCTGTCAGAACAGTGCCTGATGTGGGGGCTTGAACTCACTGACTGTGAGATTATGACTTAAGCTGAAGTTGGACGCTTAACCAATTGAGCCATCCGGGCACCCCTAAGTACTTTATCTTAAAGAAAGTGAAAAGTTACAAACTGGGGGAAGAGGCTTGCAACTCATATAATCGATAAAGGATTATTATCATGGGTATACAAAGAGCTCCTAAAAATCATAAGAAAAACATTACTAAGCTAATAGAAAAATGAGCAAAAGGTAAGACTGGGCTTTCCACAAGAAAAATATAAATGGCCAATAAATATGAATTCTGACAATATAAAGTATTAGAGATAATGTGGATTTCTAGATTCTCTTAAATGCTGCTGTAGGAATATAAATAAGACCAACTATTGTGGAAAACAGTTTGGCTTATGTACTAACATTAAATATCCAAATACTCTAACAACACAACAATTCCACTTCTAGGCATGTATATAGAAAAAGCCTTGGACACGTACACCAAGGAGTATGTACCAAAATGTCACAGCAGCACTTTTCCAAACAGCAAATATCAAGAAACAACCCAAATGCCCATCAATAGGACAGTAAATGAGTAAGCCATGGAATGTTCACACAATGGCTTATAACAGAATAGTTGAAACCACTGAATCACAGTGACACGTGCAACAATAAGGATGAACCTCAGAATTATAACATTACAAAAAAGATATATATGTGAATCCTTTTCATAAAGCTAAAATAAAAATGTGCTTGAAAAATTCATATAGATTCAATGAAACTGTATAAAAATGAAGCAAGACAACACCAAACATGGGATTCGGGTTTTGGTTAACCAGGATGAGAGAGAGAGACAGAAGGATGGTTTAGAAGACGTCTCCAGAGTCAGATGTAGGTTAGGGTAAAGGTCCTACCTTTTATGTTGGATGGTTTTTACTTTATTAAAAATAGATAAACAAGCAGAAGACTAGAAGAGGACCATGCATGGACCAATAATGGAGATTGTGTGGGTGATCAAGGATTACGACTTATTAGTTCATGCACCTAAGATCTTTTTGTTTTAAAAGAAGAAAAAATATGGGGTGCTTGGGTGGCTCAGTCCATTGAGCGCCCAACTCTTGATTCCAGCTCAGGACATGATCTCACAGTTCCTGAGATTGAGCCCCATGTTGGGCTCTGTGTTGACAGCATGGAGCCTGCCTGGGATTCTCTCTCTCCCTCTCTCTCCTCCGCACCCGCCTCCCACGCATGTGCTTTCTCTCTCTCTCTCAAAATAAATAAATAACCATTAAAAAAATAAAAAGAAGAAGAAAAGGAAGGAAAGAAGGAAGAGATATTGTGTGTATAGGATGCTATTTATCATATATAAATTTCAAAACAATAAAGAGAACCTTGGAAAATATTTATTATAAAAGGGAGAAGCAAGATAGCTAATAGAGTTGTAAACTGTTGCCCTAGCCAAATGCTGGTTTGTTTTTACTATAAACTCTGAACCTCTATGTTGTACCACTCCTAAGGCACTGCACATATTGTCTGGGCTGTAAATTTTTAATGTACTTATAGTATCTCCCCTAGACTATAAGTTTTTAGAAGGTTCTGGATTCTCCACAATGCACAGTGCCTTGGGTACAGTAAACACTCACTAATTCATTGAATGAACAAATTATACTATTAAATTTGGTGCTTTAATTTCTTGGAAAAGCAGTTTTAGTGAAGAACAGAAGATAATACCCGTCTGCTTTCTGGAGTTTATCAGTCACTCTTTAGGAATACAGCATCTGAAATGTCAGGAGAATGTCCACTCCTGGATGCAAATGTTCAACTTAATAGTTTTGACCTATAGTTATTTAAGCCTGAGATACTCTAATAAGAATCCCAAGGAATCTCAATATCTCCACTTATGTAATAAAAATAGTTAACATTTATTAAGTACCTACTAGGGACCAGATGCTTTGTATTATCTTGAACGAAGAAATTATTTTGGTCCTTTTTTACCAATAAGGGAACTGCAACTTAGTGAAGTTAAGAATCTTTTCCATGGCTACATTGTTGGCCATGGCAGGACAGGGATTTGACTTCAGATGGTTTTATGCTGAACTAGTAGCCTCTTTCAACTATGTGATGCCATCTGGGAACCTTTTCATGTCTTCAATCAATTTTTTGTTTATTTCTTTGTTGTCGTTTTTTTTTTTCCATTGTTGTTTTTAAGGGTACTTAAAACAGATAAAAGGCAAGGTCTGCAAGGTTCCATTTGCTGAGGATAGAGAAGAATAAAATCATTTCTGTAGGCACAGAAAAGGCAGAGAACCCCTCTACGCACAGAAGTCCAGAGGTAAGAAAAGTATTTGATGTGCTTATAAAACAAAATAATGTTATTAAATTATTCAGTAGGAGAAAGTGATTAAATTGAATTCTACATCATTCTCAACTTCTACTACCATATATAGCAACCATCCCTTTCAAAACCATTTGGAGTCTCGGTCCCAAGACATTCCCATACGTTCAAGCAGCAAGAATCATTAGAATGAATGACAACATCTTACACACCTGAGACAGAAACTCTGACTGAGGAAGCAAAGCCAGTGGGAGTTCTGTTTTGCACAAGGAGATCCCCCGAGTAAAACCCTTAATAAAGAAGAGAGAGAAAGTGACTTGAAATCTTTGTGAGGGCCCCAGGAAGAGATGAGGGGAAGTCATTTAGGAGAATTGTTGCAAACCCAGGACAGAGATGGTGGTGGCAGAAAGCAGGGCAGCAGTGGTGGAATTTGCAGAGAAATATACAGAGTTAATATATTTCAAAGGCAGACTATCAGATCTGTGTCTATTGGATATGGGGAGTTTGGGAGCAGGAGGCTTGAAGGAGAGGCTGGGTTTCTGAGTTGGGTCTCCTGGTCCACCAGCACAGGCACTGGGAGTGTGTTCCACAACTTTCTGCAGAGAAAGCCTTCAAAAATAGTACTGTACTTTTAAGACAACTGGATGGCTGGCTGGTTGTCAAAACCCTCATGGATGGCTCTCTGGCGGAAAAACAGTTTGAAGGCTTTGCAAGTCAGAAAATGTGTTCAGAGGCTGGTGACAATCCTCTTTTAAGAATATCATCTTCTAACCATGGACTTCACAGACCTTTCCCATTCAATTTAAATGGTCAAATGAAGTGATCTGGGCCAGTCTCACCAGTGCATTCCACAGCACACGCCAACTGTGGCGAAAACGTTTTTCAATGGCAGTACCACAACTGTGTCTATTCCACTAATTCCTTTTCATAAACCATGCAATCATGTTCTGCCTAACAAATTAGTTTGGATAATAACACCATAAACCCCAAAATAGAAACTATTTGATGAAAAGCAAGATATACGTAGAAGGAAACATACAAATTACTACATAAAATATTAATAGAGCTGGAACTATCAGAGAAAAAAGATTAAGTCTCATCGAGGTTAAATTTCTCACCATCTGAGCATAAATGTTCCCAAGTGTGGATTCAGCATACAGTCTTTTCCAAAAGTCTTAAAAGATTGAACAGATGCCCCTAAATATCAGTGAACTACATTGCAAATTTGGCAGTAATTTATTCTTTTCTTCCCTATTCACGGATAAGAGGTGACAGGTGGTAGAAAGTGAGTCAGTTCTATCAACATCAATAGATACAGAGGAACAACAAAAAAAAAAAAAAATCAAGCTGAACTCCAGAGGAAGCAAGGAATCTGAGCCTCTTAATCTGGCCATCCTGCAGAAAATGGCCTGGAATGGATGGGAAACAGAAATAATCACTTGGCAAACGGTTTTGCAGAAGGTTTTCCTTTGTCAAAGAAAATGTTTAATCAGAGCTAATGTTGAAACACTCATAAATAAACACTGTTTACTAAAAGGAAGTAGCTATTTTTACTGGATAAATAAGAAACAATCATTTCCAATTAGCTTTAAAGAGAATGCCAATATAGGTGGGATTTGATCACCTCGTGTTTTGGCAGGGAGAAACATAAGCATATGAAGAACCAAACGTCATGCTTTTAGCTCCTACACATTTTGCCCGAATTGAACTCTTCTGTACGGTGAATGTGCCACCTTTTATGCAGCAAAATCCACGAGTCTGACATTGTTTTCTCAAAGCCTAAATCCTTTCAATAAGGCACTAAATCATTTTATTGCAACCACCAAATGCCTTCTCATTGCTAGGAATGGTACAATACACTTACTTTTTGACACATGCTCCAGTATTTCAAGATTTTGTTGGAAACAAAATGGTCTTTTATGACATTTTACAATATTCTACCCCATTTATTGGTTTCCAGAATTTCTATCATTAATTAAAGGGCCTTCTTTCAGCCCTCCCCCGCCAAAAACCTAATCTATTCCCCGACTGCCCATCATAGACTAAATAAAAGTCAGTCTATCACAGCAGCAGTGATGGTCATGCCAATTTCACAGTGTGATTTGTGCACTCATTTCATTTTGAAAATGACCCTGCCCTCCATCTGTCTAAGCCGAATGTCCCACTTTTTTCAAGCCAGGCCTCAGGAACAGCAGCACACGAAATAAGGGAGAAAACATAGAGTGGAATCCCTTTTGCCCCCATTGGCTGCCACACTCACAGATACTGACACAAAGAGGGGACCTCAACTGACACCTGAAGAGATCAGAGAAATTTGGGGAAGAGCAGACAGTCCTTCTATTTTTCATACATTTCCAAGAAAGGATTTGAAGGTGAATGCTTTCATGATACAACTCTGAAGCAGACTAAAGAAATAAAAGGCAATTTCCAATTTCCATGTTCTGTCATTTTACCTTGATTTAATAGTAAATTACCAAAGGTAACAGCTTAATACATAAGAATTTAAACCACATTAGGATTTTTAAACATTGAGCCTTTTGGATAATACTTTTTTTTTCCAAGAGGTAAGTGTCAATCAGGCAGCCATAAAGGAGAAGACACCCTATTTCCTGATTATCCAGGCACACTAGCTAGCATCCCTCAAACCACTTACCTCCTTTGGTTGAAGACCAGAAATGACTGCAGCCAGAGACTGGGTTAGAAGAAGCCTTCGAGTAGGATTATACTACTGGTCTTCCTCAGCTGCTTTCTCTGTAAATCTTGAGTGGCCCAGAGCCCCCCTCAATTCTTCTGAAATGGATGGAGTTCATGCTTTTGTCAGTACTCAGGCAGTCAGTAGAAGGCTCCTCATCCCGTCCCATCTAGAAGAACACAAGTTTGACAAACTTCTCAGCAAGGGAGAATAATGTGTAAGTACATGAAGTCAGTTGCTTGATGGTATTAGCATCCAGATGACTTACTGAAATCTCTTTTTAGCTACAATAGGTGACTAGGAACTACGCTGCCACCCACCAATCCTTTCCTAACATCTGCTTACAGTTGCATCTCATGCCAGGAAGGTCACGCTTTACTGCCCAAACCAAGGTGGTTGTTTTAACGGGAAAATAACCAAAAACAAACAAACAAACAAAAAACAAAACAAACAAACAAAAAACCAAGACACTAGTATTCCCTTAAAGCTAGGCCCTTAGCTAATAAACATACATTGAATTAATTCAACAGTCACTCTTTCCGAATAACTTAACTTTTGGATATCATGGTCCAGTTGTTTCTTTTCTCTATCTACTAAGCAGAATAAAGGGTGATTATTAAGCTTAGAAAAAAATATATGTAAATAGTCTAATAGCGTGCCCTATAACATGGTTGATGTCGGAAGCAAAATTTATTTATAGAGAAGACTTATGGGCTGCAACAATATTGAGGCAGATAAAAGATTTGCCCTGAAGTCTTTAATGACATAGCAAAGACATGCTTTTACCTGGACTATATTTATCTTGGATTGACCAAGGCCAATGGAAATCTAAAAGACTGTGGAAGACTATGAAAGAAAACCTCTTTACCTCAAGCCACCAGCAGAGGTACTGCCTATGATATTCAAAAATTATAGCTAATTTTATTATCTTAAGAACTGCAACTACCTCACTGGATAAGCCAGTTTTGTCTTTTGCTATCTTGTCTACTTTTCTAATTCTTGACTGATAAAATCGTGTTCATCTCTCACAAATTTTATAGTCTCCACAACAGTCTAAGTTATGGGTATGTATTTTTATTAGTGATCCATTATAACTTTATAGGAAAATTAAGTCCCTAGTTTTCCACTGTTCCATAAGGGGCAGTATTAAATTCAAAAGAATTTATACAAAATAGCTCTGAGGTTGTAACATGGAATCCAGATAATCTATTCCAAATAAAGACAAAGTAGCAAAAGGAAATTCGGAATTTTTTTGTGTGTGTATACAGTAGCAAGTTTCCAGAAATCTTCAAACTAAAAATCTGAAGGGAAAAAAATTAAAGTGTAGGAAATTTTCTTTTTCTTTTTACTTAAAAGAAAATCCAACTTTTATCGGCTCAGTGATATATAAAACATCATTAAAGCCGGGAAAGTACAGGCTGGATCGATCTCCCTTTCCCGCTCCCCTCTATCACACATACACACGCACACACAAACTAAGTAGATTTGGAGAATTATTAGAGAACACTTTTGGTCATGCTTTTATGCCCACCCCACTTTGGAAAAGACTAGGTCATGGATTTCTCCATTGTCTCCATCTGGTAGTGAAATTTGGAAGAGCAAACCAAGGTGTAGGGCCAGGTTTAAACGCTTGCATGTGCTTAATAATGTTTGTTGTTGTGTAAATGGGGGAGTGGAGTAGGTGGGAAACACTTGGAACTAAAGGCAGTCCTCCCCCAGTACCAGAAAAGATCCACAGCTTTCTTTGCTTTTGTGAACCTCTGGAAATAACAAAATAAGGAATCCTGGTCGTTGCACTATTTTGTTCTTATTGTGTCCTCAAGGAGTCCTGGAAACTGAACTTTCTCTAATTCGAGAATAACAAATTGACATTCCGCCTTTTCAGCTCCCGTTTTCACTAAAACGAGGTGGAATGAAACTATATCACATAGTGTATAAAGGCTCAAAAACGCAAAAGATTTCTGCCCTTAACCCTTCGTCTCCGCGCCAGAGACCAAAGTGACAGAACAGGGAGCCAGCAACCCTGCTGGCTATAGGAAGAAAATATCCGTGGGACCTCACCTTCTGACGACTGCGGGTCCTTCCAGCTGAGACTACGCATCCCAGCATGCAGCGCGGCAGCGTCCTGGGCATCTGCGCGTTGGCCAGTGCATGCCGGGAAGTGGAGTTTCGCTCACTGAACTAACAGGTAGAGTTTCTTCTTTGCTAACGCCGCTCACTGCGAAGTCTTCCGTGACGAGACCATGTATCAGACATTCACATTAGTAATTCTTTTCCAACCTTAGTCTGGTCTTTCCCCCTGCAAAGTAACTTTGGGAGCACGCAAAACGACAAATATACACGCGAAATCTCTTCGTGTCTTCCGTTTCCGGTGGGCTCGTTGCCGTGGTAACCAGCACGCACTACCAGCTTGGCGGTTATGGCCGGGCTGAGCGGCGCGCAGATCCCCGATGGGGAGTTCACTGCCGTCGTGTACCGGCTCATCCGGGATTCGCGCTACGCCGAGGCGGTGCAGCTGCTGGGCGGCGAGCTCCAGCGGAGCCCGAGGAGCCGCGCCGG
>PITB01029951.1:5752-17502 GCA_004024585.1 Paradoxurus hermaphroditus
CTTCCTCTAGGAGAAGCCTTGACCTTGGGAAGACAGAGTTTAGGAGGCTAGGAGAGTTCGTTCCCCAAGGAGAGGGTGCAGAGCACACTGGTGAACCTGCAACTTGCACCCAGTGGTCTCCTGAAGACCTGAAATAGTCAATACAGGCTTCCTACTTCCATATCCCAGCCCCCATAGGAAATTGAAGTATTCAGGGAATAGAGGTGAAATTGGACAATTTGTCTAACAAGGAGCCTTGGGAATTCTTACTGGTCCAGAAATGGTAAATATTCCCTCTGTTCTTACAACTCATCCCCACCCTAACTTTTCTTCTTTGAGCCAGGTGGATATCCACCTGTGCCTCTGTGAGGCATCCTCTTTCCCTCAAGATCTTGTCCTCTTCGGGCAACAGAGCCAGGATTTTATTGTCTATCACGAGGGAGGAAACTGAGCAAGTTTGACTCATACCTCAGTGATCGTGACAAGAAGAGGAAAGATAGTCCAGTAAGTGGTCTTGGAGGGTAAGAGGAAAGAGTGACAGAGAGAGAGAGAGAGAGAGAGAGAGCAAGAGTTTGAGAGCTCTTGGAGAGAATGCACACAGCAGAAAGAGAGGACAGACACTGTGTCCTCAGAGAATGAGTGATTCTACTGGGCTCTAGTTAGCACCAGGTCACAGGCCTGAACCCAGTGACCACCCGTGCACCTGCTCAATGCAATCCAGCTGTGATGCTAGCAAGCTCTTTCCAAAGCCCATGGTTTGTAGCATTATCTTTTTTTATGAATCTATAAATTTTATTTAAAAAATTACTCAGTAACATGTATACACTTCAGTAAGATACTAGTACTGTATTAAATTTTACAGTTTGATCATCTGTTAGAGAAATTGCCTTCATGAATAGATGCATTTTATAAAGCTGAGATTGTTATCATTCTAGAGGCAAGTGTAATTTACTCATTAAGCTTCCAAGTATTTCGAATATTAAGGGCCTTTAAAGTTCAGATCTGCTGGAAATTTTATAATTAAAAATAAATCACCAACGAAAAGAGGCAGCTTCTAACAAATAAATATTTAGTTTTTGTCGTTAAGCCTATGCTTAATTTCGACTTGCTTACAGATTTGAAGTTTATTAGTTTGAGGTCAAATTTGTTAAAAATTGTCACTTTGGAGTTTTTAAAAATACCTTTTGGTGAGTTAAAGTTTTCACTTTTCTGGTTAAGCATTCTTCAGATATAAAAGTTATCAAACTGCCCCAAAATACTTTGGAACTGTTGCTACATAGATGAACAGCGGGACCTTTAAAGGATCATCTACACTTGACATACATTAATATGATCAAATATTAATTTTAAAAGGTTATCAAAAGTTAGGTACTGCATTAAGAAAAGAATCTATCTCAAAATGTGAATCATGAACTTGACAGTGATTCAAAGTAATCATTTCACTTTTTTAATATCCAGGTTTGAATGTAAAAATGTTTGCTAAATGTGATTAATGTTCTCACTATATTTAAGAAATAGGATATTTCAAACTTTTGATTATGGAATATACACTAATACATCACATTCATTCAACATTTAGGTTAAACCAGTAATTAAAAGCATTAAAGCCCTATTGAAAACTAAATTGAAACTTTATATTTATATGAACATTTATCATGTTGTTTGGGTTAATTTAAAAAAATAGTCATTGGAACTCTTGAGGTTTTCAAATTCAATAGCTCAATGAAAACTCTTTCTTTAGGCAAACAGTTCTTTGAAGTGGAGACTTTAAGTGTAAGGAGTCTCCCTTCTTCCGCAACAAGCGTGAAGTTTAATCCTAGCATGCGGACCTGCTTTCCAAGCCCACTTGAGTATCTCAAAGAAGAAAGTGTTTCCACCAGGCTCCGTTGGCATAAGTTTGAGTTATTTCCATCACGGAGTTTCTGAGGTCATTGGAAATTCCTAATCTTTCTGAACTGAGAAACCCGGGACACCAAGTGCTGGGGTACCAGTTGTGTTTCCTTGAGGGGAACTTCATCAAAATGATTAAGGGAGCACGTGAGTCTTCTGGTTCCGGTGACTTAAACTTTCCCAAGAGTTGCGGAAAAACAGCAAGCGGCAGAAGAAGTGAGTGAGAATTTGGTGGAGGATGGTGAGGGGGCCAAGGAACTCCAGGAAGAGAGAATGCGGAAGGGCAGCGCGGCTCAGTGGAAGGGCTGAGTTTTGGACTGAGGCAGACACGCACTGGAGCCAAGCTCATTTAGGAACTGTGGGAGCTACGCCGAATTCTCCATTTGGGGCCTCAATCATCTCATTTGTAAAAAGGGGATCACGATCTCTTCCTCACAGTTTGTTGTCAGGATGACATGTCACATATGTAGTATGTCTAGTATAGCGCTTGGGCACATACTAGGGATTCATTAAGTGATATGAAACTTGAGGAAGCATGGAGACAGGAAACGACCGGGAAGGAGGGATAGTGAGAGGAATTTGCATATTGGTCACTCCTCCTACCTGGTAGAAAACATAATTTTAGGAGGGCAGTAGTAAATACAGCAAGACATATAGAATTGCAAGAGAATCATATTTTGTTCACTCAAAGGTAAACATTTGGATTTTGTTCAGTGGACAACAAGGTTCGTAGTCTCTTGTGTAGACAACAGACTTCCCAAGGATCACTGCCTGTTTCAGCTGTATTTCCTGAGAACTCTTATAATTCTCAGGGCAACTTTCTCTTACGTCCATTTCCCCATAATTTAATAAATGTCCGTTTCCTTTATTAAACTGTGAATTTACCCACTCACTCCAAATTCTCGAAATACAGAGATCGGGAGTACAGGCTCCAGGTTCAGAGCGCTTGGCTTAGCTCTGCGGCCTGCTGCTGTGAAACACCATTTGATTTTATTAATCTCTGGGTGTCTCCATTTCCTTATACATGAAACAGAACCAGCCTCAGTGGGTTGTTGCGAGTAGTAAATGGCAAAGAACTTAGAGCAGTGTCTGGCGTTATTAGAGGCACTCGATATAAAAGAAAATTATTATTTATTCATGCACATATTGAGCAATTGTGTTTGTGCCTCCCGTAACTCAGATAAGGTGTTGACTACAAAAATGAACAGACATACAGTCTCTGCTCTCAAGTCTCTGGAGGACAAGGTCTGTGTCTTTTCATATCTTTGTCGCTACAACTCACCCTAATCAATAATTGTTAATGGAATTGGTGGAATAAATGAGTGGATGAATGGGAAAGTGAATAAAAGTGATACGGTCAGAAGTATACTTCGTGAGGATTAATCTGGAAGTGATTTCAGAGTGGTTTGGGGGAAGGAGAATGGATGCATAAGGACTAAGTAAGAACCAGAACTTGGATTAAGGCAACCCAGAAGTAATGGGAAACTTGATTTACTCTCAAGTCATGGCGGGAGGAGGAGGTAGATGGAAAATGACTAGAAGAATGGAATGTTCAACTCCTGGAAGATGCGGTAGCTCGTTGATGAGTTGGCTTTGGCAGTGGAAGAAATGAGAAAAGAAGAGTCAAAGTTTCGATCATAATTGTCTAGAGGGACGATGATTCCATTCATAGAAAGAGTGGCTTTAGGAGAAAATCGACCTTATTTTTTATCTAATGAACTTGCCATGCAGGACGAAAATGAAAGGGATATCACTGTTCATTATAACTATTTTATCAACTGTGTCAGACACTGTAGGTAATTTTATGTGCATGTGTCATTTAATCCTCGACTATTATAATCATTCCCTTTCGACCAAGATGTGGGGTTTTAGTGGTTAGACAAATTACTCCCGGTCGCTTAGCTAGTATGTGATGAGCCCAGGAACCATCCAGGTATGTCTCGTTACAAAGTCCTTGTTTTACGTCTCAGGTGATGCTGCCTAATGTTTGCTGAGACCATACTGTGATGCTGCGCACTGCTTTGGTCCGTTTCCATGGGCTACCTCACTTCGGCTTCTAAGAAAACTCAGAGGTGGGTATTATTTCTCCCAAGTATATAAAGATACAAAAGAAGAAGTTTAGAGAAGTTAATAGTCGCTTGGGTTAGCAGCCAGCATTTTAATTCCGGTCCATCTGGGTCCAATTATCTGCATGATTCCCATCATTCCACACTATATTCGTGCAAATTTTCCAGATGGGAATACTGAGTCTGCAGGCAATCCAGGTCTGGGTGTTGGAAGCCTGGAGTTGTAAGTCTGAGAATCACCTCTGAAAACTAGCAGACCTATACAGAGAAAGTTTTTTTTTCTTAATATTTATTTATTTTGAAAAAGAGACAGGGTGTGAGTGGGGGAGGGGCAGAGAGAGAGGGAGACACAGAATCTGAAGCAGGCTCCAGGCTCCGAGCTGTCAGCACAGAGCCCGACGCGGGGCTCGAACTCACCAACTGTGAGGTCATGACCTGAGCCGAAGTCGACGCTGAACTGACTGAGCCCCCCAGGCGACCCCACAAAGAAAGTTTTTAAAAGTGGATCCTAACTTGGAGTTGATGACATTTCATGAATACCTTGAAATGGTATGCAAAGTAATTGTCAAGGCATATATTTTTGGGGGTGGGGGAGGGTGGGGGAAGGCCTATAGTTTAGCAGAATCTCCAAAGAATTGTGGGGCCAAAATTCATAAGGAGAAGAGAGCCAAAGTGAGAACACTTAAGATCTACTCTCTCGGCAAATTTCAAGTATATAATACAGTATTAAAAACTATAGCCCCCATCTGCACATGAGACCCCCAAATCTTACTCATCTTCTCCCTGTAAGCTTATACCGTTTGACCAGTATCTCCCCAGTTCCCCAAGTCTCTGGTAACTAATCACCATTCTATTGACTGTTTCTATGAGTTTGATTGTTGAAAAACTTCCCCCCGTAAGAGAGGTCATGTAATATTTATCTTTCTCTGCCTAGAATATTTCCACCTACCACAAAGTCCTCTGGGTTCATCCATGTTGTCACAAACGACAAGATTTCCTCTGTTCTCGTGGATGAATTTTATATATATCCTCCAGCTTCTCTATCCATTCCCCACTGACGGACACTTAGGCTGTTTCCACATCTGTATTGTGAATAACACTGCAACGAACCTGGGTGAGCAGATGCCCGTTTGAGATACTGACTAGGTTTCCTTCAGGTACAAACCCAGAAGAGGGATTGCTGGATCACATGGTAGTTCCATCTTGATTTTTAAAATGTTTTATTTTTGAGAGAGAGAGCAAGTGGGGGAGGGGAAAGAGAGATGGGGACAGAGGATCCAAAGCGGGCTCTGCACTGACAGCAGCAAGCCCAAAGCGGGGCTCACACTCATGAACCGTGAGATCATGACCTGAGCCGAAGTCAACCAACCGAGCCACTCAGGTGCCCCTGTATCTTAATGTTTTGAAGCACCTCCACGCTCTTTTCCATAGTGGCTACACCAATGTGCCCCTCCACCAAGGGAGGACAAGGGGTCCCTTTTCTCCGAATCATCACCAACAGTTGTTATATATTGTCTTTTTGGTAAAAGCCATCTAAAAGGCACGAGGTGATACCTCATTGTGATTTTATTTGAGTTTCCTAGATATTGAATACCTTTTCATGTGCCTGTTGGACATTCGGATCTATTCTTTAGGGAAATGTCTATTCAGTTTCTTTGCCCACTTTAATCAGATTATTTGTATTTTTTCTATTGAGTGGTATAAGTTCCTTATATATTTTGGATATATCCTCCATCAGATATATGGTTTGCAAATATTTTCTTCCAGTCTGTAGGTTGGGTTTTCTTTTTGTTGATTGTTTCCTTTTGCTGTAGTCCCACCTGTTGATTTTTGCTTTTGTTTCCTGTGCTTTCGGTGTCATATAAAAAAAATCATTGCCAAAACCAATATCAAGGAGCTTTCTCATATGTTCTCTTCTAGGAGTTTTATGGATTCAGATTTATATTTAAGTCTTTAATGCATTTTGAGTTATTTTTTATGAGTGTTGTAAGATAGGAGATTGCTTTCATTCCTTTGCATGTGAAAACTCAGTTCCCGCAATGCCATTTATCGAAGAGACCATCCGTCCTCCATTGTGTGTTCTAGACAGCCTTGTGAAAGATCGGTCCGCTCTCTGCGCGTGGACTCATTTCTGGGCTCTCTATGCCATTCCACTGATCTCTGTGTCTGTTTTTATGCCAGTATCAAACGGTTTTGATTACTAGAGCTTTGTAATATAGTTGAAGTCAGGAAATGTGATGCCTCCGGTGTGTTCTTTCTCAAGATCTCTCTGTTTTTTGGGGGGGTCTTTGTGGTTCCATACAAGTTTTAGGATTGTGTCCTTTATTTCTGTGAAAAATGCCATTGGAACTTCGATAGTGATCGCATTGAATCTGTGGTTCACTTTGAGTAGAACGCACAATTTCACAGTATTAATGATTCCAACTGGTGAACACAGGACATCTTTCCATGTATTTGTGTCTTCTCCAATTTCCTTCATCAATGTTTTAAAGTTTTTGGTATACAGATCTTCCACCTTTTTGGTTAAATTTATTCCTAAGTGTTTTATGTGTTTTGGATGCTACTGTAAATGGGATTGTTTTAATTATTTCTTTTTCAGATAGTTCATTGTTAGTGTATAGAAATGCAGCTAATTTTTGTGTATTAGTTTCATATCCTGCAACTTTACTGACTCATTTGTTAGTTTCAACAATGTGTGGGGTGTGTGTGTGTGTGTGTGTGTGTGTGTGTGTGTCCTTTTTTAGGATCTAAATATAAGATCATGCATATGTGTTTTTTTTCTGATTTCGTTATCTCTCTGTGTTTTCTTGTAGCTCACCGAGCTTTCTCAAAACATCTCTTTTGAATTCTTTATCAGGTAGACCATAGATCTGCATTTCTTTGGGGTCACTTACTAGAAGATTATTGTGTACCTTTGGTTGTGTCATGTTTTGTTGAATTTTAATGTTCCCTGAAATCATGCATTGATGTTTTCACATCTGAAGAAGTTACCTCCTCCAATCTTTACAGACAAGCTTTGGGAGAAAAATCTCCCTGTTAACCCTTCCAGGGACTGTTAGGCTCTTCAGTGGATTCTTAGACCTTTTCAGTAAATACACCTGCTTCACATTTTTTGTTTCCTACAGTGGGGAGAGAGGGCATTCTTAAGATTGTTTGCCTTCTCTTGATCCTGCAAAGGCAGGCCAGGGGCCGACAGCCTTCATTTTGTTTTCCCCAGAGCGGTGCCCTGAAATGCCCAAGTTTGTGTGCGTTCTCTCAGGTCCTCGGAGTTGGACTGGTTTCCTACCCTTGCTCGCCAGCCATCAGCAAATGCCCACCCTTGCCGCCCTTGGGGGCATGCACGCACAGGGAGCCAGGCATGGCTTGGTGGTGTTCCTGGGTGAGGCACACGCCGCACTGCGAGTACCTGCTAGAGAGTTGGGAGGGTCCACAGGTGAGAGGCATTCCCAGCGGTGTGTGGGCTGGCTTCCTGATGGAATCTGTGGAGTAGTTAGCAGGATCTGTGTCCCTCTGATGCATTCCGAATCTTCCCTGCTCTGCCCCCAGCCTCTCCCCGCCCTCAGTCATGAAGCTCACCTCAGTGCTCTGCATGGGGATGAGAAAAAGGTGGGTCTCTTTGGCAGCATCCTGCATAGCTGGGGGGTCAGACGCCCACACACTCTCACTTTCCCCTATGGGAAAAATCAAGAGCTGAGGGTATCTCCTCGGCACTGAGCTGTGCTGTCTTGAGGGAGCGTGACGTGGCTGACGTGAAGCTGTGCCTCTTGCCCCCTTCAGAGTGCCAGATCTCAGGTTGTTTTTGCCCCAGTTGTGTGCTGGAACTTCTCGGCTGAACCCCAGACTCGTACACACATACTCTTGTGGACGGGTAATTGTCAAACTTGGCATTCTTTGTGGGGATAGAAAACGGTTCTGCCATCTCACTGACATCACCCAGGGAGGATGATTATGGGGTAGGGATACGGGGGATATTGATTATGGGGTGATCAATACATTCAAGGGATGCAGGATTATGAACTGAGCAAGCATGATCACGTAATCTGTCCAAGTGTGTAGATCTTCTCTTATGACTTTCAATAGTTTTAAAATTTTAAGTTTTCTTTTCTACATTATGCATTTCAGAATATGAATTTATGGGGCACCTGGGTGGCTCAATTGGTTAAGCATCTGATCTCGGCTCAGGTCATAATATCGCAGTTCATGGGTTCAAGCCCCATGTCAGGCTCTGAGAGCCTGGAGCCTGCTTCGGATTCTGTGTCTCCCTCTCTCTCTCTCTGCCCCTCCCCTGCTTGTGCTGTCTGTCTGTCTCTGTCTCTCTCTCTCAAAAATAAATAAACATTACAAAATTTTTTTAAAAAAAAGAATATGAATTTACCTCACCATACTGGTTTAGCTGCATCTCTTTTAATTAGGTAGGGTTTTTTTTTCATATAGTTGACACACAATGTTACATTAATTTCAGGGACACAACATAGGGATTCAACTTCTCTAGACATTATGTTATTCTTGCCACAAGTGTAGCTACCATCTGTCACCATACAACACCATTACATCATTGACTCTATTCCCTCTGCTGTGCCTTTTATTCCTGTGATTTAATTCATTCCATAACTAGAAGCCTGTATCTCCCATCCCCTTTCACCCATTTTGCTGATTCCCCCTACTCCTCCCTCTGGCAATCATCAGTTTGTTCTCTGTATTTAGCGTTCTGATTTTGTTTTTGTTTGTTCATTTGTTTTTTTAAGATTTCACACATGAGTGAAATCATATGGCATTTGTCTGTGTCTGACTTATTGCACTTAGCATAATACACCCTCGGTCCACCCATGTTGTTGCAAATGGCAAGATTTCATCCTTTTAAACGGCTGTGTAATATTCCATCGTGTGTATCTGTATTTATAAAGACATAGATAGGTAGGCTCTTTAAAAACTATAAATACTTCTGGTTTCAATGGTGATGTCTTCTTTGATTATACACTATTTTAATGTGCCTTTAATATTTCCCAACATGTGGGGAGAGGCTGATTATCTTTTTATTATTGATTTCTAACTTGATTGCATTATGAATTATGATAATTGAACAGACTGATATGTATTCTTTTTTTAAAATTGTTTTAATGTTTATTTATTTTTGAGAGAGAGAGAGAGAGAGAGAGAGAGAGAGAGAGAGAAACAGAGCATGAACAGGGGAGGGGCACAAACAGAGAGGAAGACACAATCCGAAACAGGCTCCAGGCTCTGAGCTGTCAGCATAGAGCCCGACATGGGGCTCGAACTCGGGAATGGTGAGATCATGACCTGAGCCTAAGTTGGACGCCCAACCGACTGAACCACCCAGGCGCCCCTGATATGTATTATTTGCGATTAAGGTTTGCTTTATGGCCTAGGTTTTGCAGATATATGTCCTTGAAAAAAATGAGGATTCTCTAATAATTTAGGGTAATGCTCAAACCAAGCTGGTTAATTGTGTTGTTCAAATTTTCTAGACCCTTACCAAAATTTTACCCCCCCGGTCTATCAATTACTAAAAAAGATATGACAAAATCTCTTAATATGATATGGTTTATCATTTTTTTCTTATAGTTCTGTTAGTATTTTTCTTTATACATTGTAAGCCCATGCTATTAAATGTATATTAGGAGCTATTTGGGTTTTTTTTCCTTTTCTGGTGAATTGTTCCTTTTATTATTATATAATGGCTCTCCTTATCCCTTTTAATGCCTTTGCCTCAAATACATCTTATCAGGAAGCTATGCATCTTCATTTTGGTTAGTATTTCTTTACATGCTTGTATTATTCCTTTATGGCCAAGCTTTTTGTGTCATTATAGTTGAGGTATATCTCTTATACGCATGAATTAGAATTTCGTTCCTTTGTCCAACTGAGATTCTCAGTTTTTAAAGATTAGTTAATGCCATTTAAACATTTGTCCATTGATTGATAAATTAATAAAGAAGATGTGAGATATATATGTGTATATATATACTTGAATGTATTATGCTAAGTGAAATAAGTCAGTCAAGAAAGACACATATTATATGATTTCACTCATATATGGAGTTTAAAAAACAAAACAGATGAACATAGGAGAAGGGAAGGAAAAATAAAATAAGATAAAAACAGAGAGGGAGGCAAACCATAAGAGATTAGTGAATATAGAGAACAAACTGAGGGCTTCTGGAGTGGAGGTGAGTTAGGGGGATGGGCCAAATGGGTGAAGGGCATTAAGGAGGGCACTTTTTGTGATTTTTTCTTTGCTTCCTTCTGTTTTCTTCCCTGACTTAAAGTAGTTTGATCAAAATGTCTTTATTTCTGTTGTATCCCTACTATAACTTATGAATTATAAATTCTATATCCATTATTTTAGTGGTTACATCTAAACTTAAAGCATGTAGAAAGTCCAAAATACTCAATATTTGTCTTCTCCTGGAACTCAATATGAGAACCTTTCAATTCTTATTTTAATTCCTCCTCCTGTAGTATGTATAATTGTTACCTAATATTTTAATCCATCTTTTTTATGCATCTTCTTCTTCTCTTTTTATTCTCCTCCTCCTCTTCTTCCTCCTCCCCTTCTCCTCCTTCTCTTTCTCCTTCTCCTTTTCCTTCTTCTTCTTCTTCTAAATATTTTTTAAGCTTATTTATTTTTGAGAGAGAGAGAGACAGAGCACAATCAGGAGAAGGGCAGAGAAAGAGAGAGAGAGAATCTGAAGCAGGCTCCAGGTTTTGAGCCGTCAGCACAGAGCCCAACGAGGGGCTCAAAGTCACAAACCACGAGATCATGACCTGAGCCGAAATCAGACGCTTCACTGACTGAGTCACCCAGGTATCCTTTTTTATTATTATTTTAAAATTCAACATTTTGTTTATTTTTTCTACATATAAACAAATTGCTTGACTGTTCATTGCTTCCTGGATATTGCTTATTTTTAATTCAATTTGTTTTATCCTGAAGTAAATCCCTTAGTAGTTTTTTCAGCAAGTTGTCATGCATGATATACTCCTAATCTTTCTCTGAAATGGGAATATTCATGGGAGGGTCCTACTACCAAACCTTGACATATGAGGGGCTGTAAACTCTTCATCAATAGTTCAAGACGTAACCCATATACAAACATGTTATATTCATCGGGATAGGAAATTGGTTGTAATCTCACCTGATCTTCCAGAATCATTTCTGTAGTATTCATGTAACTTGCCCCTTTCGATACTTCAAGAGTAATGGTACCCATGGAACCAAGGAACCAAAGCAGCGCATCCGAATTCATCCTCCTGGGGCTTTCAGAAACACCAGAGCAGGAGACCCTCCTCTTTGCTCTGTTCCTCTGCATGTATCTGGTCACAGTGCTGGGGAACCTGCTCATCGTCCTGGCCATCAGCTCAGATTCAAACCTCCACACCCCCATGTACTTCTTCCTGGCCAATCTCTCCTTGGTTGATTTCTGCCTGGCCACCAACACAGTCCCCAAGATGCTGGTGAACATCCAGATCAGGAGCAAGTCCATCTCCTACGCCTGCTGCCTGACCCAGATGTACTTCTTCCATTTCTTTGGCATCATGGACAGTGTCTTGATCGCTGTGATGGCTTACGACAGGTTTGTGGCTATATGTCACCCCTTACACTACACCACCATCATGAGCCCACGCCTCTGTGGCCTGCTGGCCGGTGGCCCGTGGGCGTTTTCCTGCTTTATCTCCCTCACGCATATCCTCCTCATGGCTCGTCTGGTTTTCTGTGGGAACAACAAGATTCCTCACTACTTCTGTGACCTCACTCCCCTTCTCAGGCTTTCTTGCACTGACACGTCCGTGAAC
>PITB01029952.1:0-17417 GCA_004024585.1 Paradoxurus hermaphroditus
GGGAGCACAGGCTGTGCGATTTCTCGTCCCTGTGGCCTGGGAGGGCAGACCCGGGTCTGTGGGCACAGGGGGAGACAGCTGGCCACCCCGCGTCACACACAGGGGGACCCAGGCTGCTGCTGTGGACAGGCCAGGCTGGGAGGGGGCCCCCACCCGTGTGCCCCCAGCTCTGAAGCCAGAGGAGTCTCAGGTGGCTCCCCCAGGCCCCTCCCGGTCCCCGTCACAGGGCCGCGGGGCCCGGCGCCCACAGTGACCCACCTCTTCTTCTTGGTGACCACCAGGACGTCGTTGAACAGAAAGAGGTAGCACGTGGGCCGGCTGGCCAGTTTCCGGAAAATCCCGGTTTCCTCCACCACGGACAGCTCCCCACGCTTCAGCAGCCAGCGGGAGGCGGAGATCAGCGGGAGGGACTGGAAGGAAGGGCCGGCGAGAGAGGCCCAGTTGGCAGGGAGGGCGGGGATGGGCCAGGACATACCGAGGCTGGGTGGGCACCAACCCCTGCCTCCAAGGACTGGGCGACCGGCCTCCCCGGGCTGGACCGAGGAGGACAGCGAGACGTGTCCTCGCCTCCAACAAAGGGCTATTCAGTTGGCCGACAGGCACCAGTGGGGCAGCCGCGCCGTGCCAGGTCCCTGGCCCAGATCCTGCTCCGCCACCCAGGACAGGCCTGTCCTGCCTCCGGCCGGGCCCAGGGACTCTCCGGGCACCTACCGAGCACCCCCTGAACCGGAGAGCCCCTCACACCCTTGTCCAGGGCCTCCGTGGCCCTCCTGGCCCTGCCCCCGGCACCCCGTCCCGCTGCACTCCAGCTGGCTGGCTGGCCTCTGCTGGCTGTCAGGTGGAGGCCCGGCCCCCAGAGCTGCCTCCTGGCCGTGACTCCTGAGCGCAGTTCCCAGGAGGAAGCGTCTATCTCCCGTCTTGCTGCTGCTAGACGCCACCCTCCCCGGGAAGTGCTTCCTGCACAAGCGGGAGCCCGGGGGCCTGGGGCACCTTGGGTCCTGGGCAGCCGCTGGGACGGGATGGTGGGGATCGGTGGGGGCGGAGTTTTGAGCCCTGCCTGCTTGGGACGGCCTTGAGGACACCTAGGCCTCCTCCCCCGAACTGAGGGACTATTCCTGGCCTTACGGGGAAGCCCACGGCGGGAGCTGGGCCTGACATCATCCTGTCCCCTGACCCCAGTGCGCTGCCTGCAGCCCTGTGGGGGGGCGCAGGACAGAGAGACCCGTGCACCCACCGAGCCTCGGGCGGAAGGGATGAGAAGCTGAGCCCCTGTGGCCAAGGTGGGTGGGAGTCACGAGGGTGCTGGGGGGGGGCCGAGGCAGAGGCCCCAGGCCCCCTGGGCAAGGGCACCCCTAGAAGCCTCTCTCCAGCCCAAGCACTGAGAGGCTGTGACCCCTGACCTCAGACGAGCGGGCCGCGGGGCGGCGTGCACACCTTGACCTTGCTGAAGTCCAGCTGCGTGTGCAGGGTGTACATCTGCTCCGTGCGCTCCATCTTGTGCGCTCCCTCGTTACACCGTCTCACCAGCTGCAGGGGCGTCGGGGTCGGGGGACAGGCTGTGCTGCGGGGCTTGGCCCAGCACCCACCCCATGCCCACGCCCCCACCCCTGTGGGCTCACTGTGTCCAAGCCCCACTCCCTCTGCGGAAACCCTTGCCCTCAGGGCTCCACCGCCGGGTGGGGGGAGGGGGCAGAATTCGGGCCCGGGCTCCGTCTGGGCACCCCTTCCGCTCCCCTGGACCCCCTCACCTTGCTGATGGCCTTGAGCGCACGGCTGGCGGCCTCGTACCTCTCAGGATGGCGCTGGCTCTTGAGGCAGAGGGTCTGCAGAGAGGATCCCACACGTGAGGCACCCAGGACCCTTCTGCTCTCCAGGCTCAGGGGCCTGCACGGGACAGGGGCCCCTCCACCGGGCGGGGCCGCAGGGAGGTGGAGGACCAGTGTCCAGAGGGCTCCTGCCAGGCTGCACTGGGGCCCCGAACAGCTCTGTCAGGTCGGGCTGGTTGGTGGGACCTGGAGACAGCATGGTCCCAGGCCCCGACCCCTTCTAGTGCGGGGCTGTCTTGGTCCAGTCTGGGGAGGCCCCCACGGCCTCTTTCTGCACTTCCCTGAGGACCTGGGAGGTCTTATGTCACGTCTGCTTGGAAGGATGACGCTCTGAGTGTGAGCCACACGCTGCCTCTGTGTCCTGTGTGCACGGCTGCACGTGTACAGCGTGCACGTGTATACACCTGCCTGTGTGTATGAGAATGCACACGCCTACACCTGCACAAGTGTGCACACACGTGTCCCTGCACACGCATGAGTATGTGCACGCGTGTACACCTGCCCGCATGCGTGAGCATGCACACGTGTGCCCCCACACATATGCCTTTCACCCTCACCCGTCCCGAGGCCCCCTGAGTAGGCATCTCGGAAGCATGAGCCACTCCACCCACGGAAGGGACAGTGACAGGCGCCCGGGCTGCCCTGGGGGCCCACGCCCGGGACAACTGGCTGAGGATCCTGGAAAGGAGGCAGTGGCCCAGGACCCGCACTCGGCAGAGGCCTGGGCGACACACCGGTTCTCCCTCATCCACCCGATCGCACCTCGTGAACCTCTAGTACACGGACGAACACCTGCAGAGTGCGGGACCCCGGGGTGGAGCGGCTCCAGCGGACAGCCCGGGTGGGGGGCGGAGGCGGCCGAAGCCGTCTCATGACCGAGTGACGAGGTCGGGGAGGGGCGTGCAGGAGCGACGCTCCACTGGAAGGGGCGTCCGGCTGACCTCCCTCCCCCGGCGGGGGTCCGCGCCGTGCACTCACGTCCGTCAGGAGGGGCAGCCGGGTCACCCTCTGCATGGGGAGGATCAGGAAGGAGATCATGGGGAGACCGCCGCAGGCGGGGCGCCTCTCGATCTCCCTCAGGGCCTCGCGGAAGGCGGCGTTGCTGCCCCTGCAACAGAGGACGGGGCTGCCCATCAGCGGCGGCCGGGGTGGGGGGGGGGGGGAGCGGTGCGGCCGGGCCGCCCACGGGGCGGGAAGGCGCCCGAGACCGAGGCCCCGCTCACATCAGCCTCTGCAGGGCGCGCTGCTGGTAGACCTCGTTGGAGCAGTAGGCGACGTAGGGGTGGAAGTGCTTCTCGGCGTGCTCCTCCAGGATGTCGCTGATGTCCTCCACGCACACCTGCGCCTTGTGCCGCTGCTCCAGGGCCTCGAAAAACCTGACGGGGTGGGAGAGGCTGAGGCCTGGCCGTCCGCCGGCACGGCACGTGCGCGCCAACCGCAGGGGCCCGCCGAGCTCCCGGAAGCAGCGTGCGCCCGCCGTGGTGGACCCGCTGCCCGGGCCGGCTGCCAGCCGTGACCTTCCCAGGGAAACCCCAGGACGGACCGGCTCCTTCGGCCTGAAAAGACCCAAGGCCGCTTCCTGCTGGATTCTGGCCGGACCCCAGGGGACCCCACGGGAGCGCACACGCAGGACGGGGAGCCTGCCACTCTGGTTTCATTCCCCGGACTTGGGTCAGACCGGCCTGGGCGCTGGGTCTCTCTGCCCAGCTCAGGGTGGGAGTGGGGGCTTTGGGCAGATTCCCCAGCAGTGACCCCCAGGCCCCACTTTCTCCTGGGGCTCCCTTCTGAGATCAGCTGTAACTTGGCCTTGGCCACGGACACACCCCGTGGAGCTGGGACTTGCTGGACCCCAGGCCCCGTCACCTCTCCAGGCCCTGACCAGGGCAGCCAGGGGCTCCCCCCATCCCAGGAGCCGCGCTCCTCTGAGAAGCCCGTTCCCCGAGGCTGGGCAGTCTATCCCGGGCTCACGCCTACACCAATGGCAGCATGCCTCCCAGATCGACCCTGAAATCCCACTCAGCTGGGCTCCCCAGACTGCCCGGGGCGGCCCCTCTGGGAGAGAGGACGGCTGGCTGACTTGTGGGGGGCATGGAGCAGAGTCCCCAAGCACAGGCCTCCACTCCCGGGTGGCCCACACCCCTCGCCGGGGACTGACCAGGCTGACCATTTATCCCGCCTGGGGGAGACCCAGCAGTGTGACAGGGAGACGGCGTTGGGGGACAAGCCGGGGGGGAAGGAGGTCCCAGGTCCTCAACAGTGAGGGCACCGAGGGGCCTGCCATCAGTCCCACCTGGGACCTGTGGCTGGGGCGCCACCTGGGGGGAGATGGGCAGCTCCCCCAGCCTGTGGGCCCCTCCCCTCCCCCCTGAAGACAGTGGCTTCGCTGTGGTGTCCCTTGGCCAGGTGACTGTGGGTCTCAGGGGGGGACTGTGGCTCCAGCTTTGAGGGCGGGGCACCCTCAGGACCCTGCTCTCTGGGCCCCAGCCCGACCCTCTGCCCTGGGGGGACCGCACGTCCTGTTAGCCACGGCTCCTGGACAGCCCGGGCAGATGGGGGCAGTGCGTTGGGAACGGATGAGGCCCCTGTCCCCTCGGAGGGCGTGTGCCCGTATGGGCATGCCACACTGCTCAGCACCTCCCATAAGCGACCGCAAGAGTTTGTAAGAAAGTTCTGGGAAAGGCGGCTATCGGCTGCTGACCCACGATACCCAGTTCCCAAGGGAGGCTCCTGTGAACGGCTGGGAGCTGCCAGGACCCGGCCGGGGAGGAGGCTGGACGTCCCACCCCAGGACGGCGGTGGCTGGCCAGAGGCCCTGGGGAGGTCAGAAGAAACTGCGTGGCTGCTCGGCACAGAGGAAAGCTGGCCGGTGTGGCTCCAGGCCCTCCGGATACGGAGGGGACACGGAGCCAAGGGGCAGAGCTGGGCGGAGGGGCAGCCACCATCCTGGGCCCCCACGGAGTTAGGGACTGTGAGCTTCCCCAGGCTGGCCACCGGGGCTCTGCGGGAAGACTGTCTCCAGGGACAAGACAGCACCCCCTCCCCCCGCTCAGCCCTGAAACTTCACGGGGCAACAGGCAGCAGGGACTGGGGACCGGTGTGATGCTGATGCAAACGGACCGGGGCCGAGCCACCGTCTCTTACCTGCCTCGCCATAGTCTGTAGAGGGGGCTCAGGGGACCCAGTGTTGTGTGGGGAGAGCGCACACAGGTGCGCACCTGGGCTGTGCCCTCCATGGGAGTAAACGCACACACGCACCTGCTACCAACCACATGCACACTCACATGCACTCGGGCACACGGATGCACACACCACACACACCTGTGCAAGCACATGCACTCAGATGCACAGATGCACGCACCTGTGCCAACACACGCATGCACTCGGGCACACAGACGTGCACACACCCGTGCAAGTACATGCCCTCGGGCACACAGATACACCCCTGTGCAAATACATACCCACGTGCACTCGGGCACACAGACGCACACACAACCTGCGTGAGCACATGTACACAGGTGCACACATGCACACACCTGTGCCAACACATACACGCATGTACTCGGGCACACACACAGCTACGCACAGGCCCATGCAAGTGTGCGGCTGCACGCCCGGCCCCTCCTCCACCCTGGGCCTTGCAACCAGAGCCCTGGGCCCGCACCGGACACCAGGCACCGGACACCACCGGGCAGAACACGACCCAAGGTTGCAAGCGAAGGCTCCGCCCTGTGGGCGTCTCCCGCCTTGTCATTCGGCAGCCTGCCCCTGATGTCCTGGTGGGAATGCGTAGGTCATCTGGCAGGGTGGTGCCCCGTGGGGGGGACTCCACCCTCTCAAACATCCAAGGGACAGGGCGCTGGGGTTGCCGGGGCGCCCGCAGGCCTGGTGCTCGGCCTGTCACTGGGCGCAGCTGTCAGTGGCCTCCGGGCCCGAGGAGGCTCTCGTGTTCCCTCCCGGCCGGCAGCTGCTCGGATCCTTCCACCCGCGGGCACGGATCGGGAGCGTCCGGAGCCCCGGCCTCCCGCCCTCCGCGGCCCCGCCGCCGTCTGCGGAGCGCGGGGTGCGGCCTCACCTCTGGCTGGCGCTCAGGACGTCCAGGATGTTGGAGAAGAGGTGGTGGCGCTCCGTCTGTGTCATGGTCGCCTGCAGCTCTCCGGACCCCAGGAACTCGGCCACCAGGACGCCCAGGCTGTGCTGGTACGAGAACTCCGACGTGAGGATCTCGAAGATGGCCTGGCGGGACGACAGCGGCTGCTGGGGCCACCCCGCGCCCCGGGGGTGCGGTCAGGGCGCGGGGTGGGCCGGGCCCGGGGCGAGGCCGTGAGCGTGGCCGTGGGGACGAGAGCCGGACGGCCGGGCACGTGCTCTGGCTCGGCAGCTAGGAGTGGTGACGCTGGTGAGGACCACCACCAAGACGCATCCAAGAAGGGGCGACGGATGCCCCCGCCACCCCGCCAGGGGCATCGGCCGTCATCCCGGGGCCCGGCCTAGGAGGCGTCCCCACGACCACCGTCCCCGCGAGCTGCGCGGCGCACACCAGGTCTTGGGCACCCGGCTGGACCCCCGCCCAGCCCCCTTACCTCCTGCCTCTTGCGCTCCTCGGCAGGCAGGCTGTCCAGGAGGCCGGACTCCACCACCTGCGGGGGGCACAGGCCGGGGGTAGTGGGCTGCACAGAACCCTGGGACAGCTGAGGAAGAAGACGGGCAGCCGGAGAGGACGGCCGGCAGACACCCGAAGGAGGGGGGTGGGCTCTGTCGCCGGGGCTGTCCTGGGGGCGGAGAGGCACAAGGCCGCCCAGGAAAGCTGGGCGGCGGGCCAGGGCCACGACGCTGATGCACCTGGCCCAGGTGGGGGTGCGTCCTCCCCGGGAGGCAGGGGGAGACGGTCCGGCTCTCTACCCCCTCAGGCCCAGGGGGCCCCGGCTGCCCGGGCTCAAGTGTTGCCCGTTCGGCCACAGAGTGTCTGTGGTGGTCCTACAGAGCCGGCAGGACAGGACGGGCTGCCCCACGGCCCAGGGGAACCCCCTGCGGGACCTGGGCCGCCTGGTTCTTGCCCTCCTCCCCTCTGGGCTGGGCAGAGGCCGTCACCGGCGCCACCTCCTCCCTCCTCGTCCAGACTAAAGGCTTGGCTGAGATTCCCCGAGCTCGGGGGGCCAGGATCAGAATCTCCGGCAGTGTTTTGGGGGTTTGGGGTCCTGCGTGCTCTGACCCGGGAGACCACACACGCCCAGCTGCCCCCCTCCCCCCGCCCCAAACAGGCTGACATGCAGTTCTGTCCCCGGGCCCTCAGGGGATGGGTCACGAGTCTGTCTGCCCTCCTGGTGTAGTGGCCGCCACCTGCCCACACACTTGCTCGGAGCACCAGGGCCTCTGTGCCAGCCGAGCTCTTCCCAGGGACCCCTGCAGCCCTGCAGGGCAGGGACCAGCCCCACTGCACACGTGGAAGGAAAGGCGGTAGCTTGGCGGTGGCATTTGGCTCTGCTGGAGCCAAGGCCGGGCCCTCACCCTTCCCCTGCTGTCTCCCCACTCGGACCCTCCTGCCACTTTCCTGGGCCCCAGGAAGGGGGTCCTTGTGCCCACAGCTCCGCAGGCCGCTCTGAGTAGGGCAAGGGGCTCACCTGTGGGAGGCGTGTCACACGTGGGCTGAAGGCACACGCCCCTAGCTGCCCTCCCTCCCTGGGGACCAAACGCAAAGTTCCCTCGGAGCAAGACAGCTCTGAGGGCACCAGGAAGCTGGGCACAGGAGGGTACTTCCGGAAGCCTCCTCCCCTCACTGGGAGGGCCCCGAATGGCCGTGAGGGGCCGACCGTCCGAGGGCGTGGACTCAGAGCTCACCCGCCTTCCGGGCCCTACCTCTGGGAGCTGGCTCCAGGTGATCGGCGCGGGCCGGTAGCTCTTGACCACGATGGGGGCGGCCACCGTCCCGGTTCCATCGGGGCTGGACGGCTCGTCCAGCAGGTCGTCGTCGGACTCGTGGCTGGTGTTGAGGCCCCGCTCCCGGATCTCCTGGTAGAACCCGGGGTCTGGGGAGAGGGGGTGTGTCACCCGCAGGCCCGGAGGCTCTGAGTCCTCCTGGGGAGGCCCTGAGAGCGTCAGGTAGCGCAGGGCCCCCTGGAGCAGGCTCCCCTCGGGCTGGCTGGCTCCCATGGCGGTGCCCGGCTGAGCCCGGGACAGGGGTGGCGTCCCCGTGCAGAATGTGGCACCTTCAGACCAGGGCTGAGCCAGCCAATCAGAGCACTAGGGGCCGCCCTCGGTGGGGGCTGCTCCCAGGCTGGGCCGAGAGCACCGGCCGCCTGTTCCCGAGTCCTCCGACCCGAGGTGCGGTTTCCTGCTCTCCTGCTCTGCGGCCCCACTGGGCGGGCTGGCGCCTGGCTCGGGGCCACCCCTCAGGCCTCCCCTTCCCGCCCTGGCTCTGAGACTGGGCGTCCCTGCTCCTCCCCATGGGGCAGGAGGCCTGCATCCTGACACCTCCCACCCCCAGACCTGCGGCTGTCCACGTGGTGGGGGGAGGCCTTCCTGGCTGGGCCTCTGCACCCTAAGAACCCTGCCCCCTCACACCCACTGGGTGCCGCGTCCTGGCCGGGCACGCCCCTCCCCCTCAACCTTCCCTGTGGGGTCCCGTTGGCATCACCCCTCTGCAGGCTGAATGCAGTGCTCTGGGCCCCCCTGAGCCCGCCACACTGGGCTCCCTGTGCCCTGCGGGCCGTGCACACGGCATGGGTGTCTACACCCCGGGGCCAGCGCCCTCTGTGCAGACAGTCCTGGCACACACATGCATGTCCGACAAACGTCTCCTGGGGTGAGTAGAGAGGCTCTGTGCGTCCCCTGCCCCCGGAACGGTGCGGAAGGGAGCCCGAGGAGACTTCCTAGACGCAGCAGAACTACAGGATCACACGAGCCACCGGGACCTCCGGTCCCTGGAGAAACCGCGTCCGGCATGCTCCCCCTGCACCGCGCCCCTCCCCCCGGCCCCCAGCAGCTCCCAGGGGGGCCGGCCTCACTGCGCCCGGCCCGGCCCGCACCGGCCTCCTGAGGTCGCCTCCCTTGGCCACACTCACCGTCCTTGAAGGAGCCCTTGTGTGCACGTTTCCGCCCCAGGGTCCTCTGTGCAAACGAGAGACACAGGAACACCAGCGGTCAGCAGAGAGGAGAGGCAGGCGCGAGTCCACGGCAAGGCCCCCACCCCGGAGGCCCAGGCAGCTCACAGTGCCGACGCGAAGCCACCCTCAACAGAACGGGGCTCTGCTGGGCACGCAGAACGTGTTCGATAAACGTCAGCTCCGTGAGGAACACATGGCCACCAAGCAGAGCTCAGGACAGGTAGGGCAGGGTGGCTGAGAGCTAGGCAGATCCAGGAGGGCTGCCTGGAAGAAGCAGGTGGGACTGAACTAATCAAGAGCGGTGCTCAGAAAAGTGGGGTGTTCCGTCTGGGTCTGAAAAGAAGCCCCAGCAAGGCCGGACGGGTGTGGCTGGAGGGGGCTCAGAAGGCACAGGGGTGGGAACCGGGGCCACACGGGGCAGCAGGAAGGGCAGAGACTGGCAGGTTAGCGTCCAGCTCCCAGCACAGGTTTGAGGTCCCAGCAGCTGTCGCAGGACTGCAGAGGCAGGTGGGGGCGGGCAGGGTCTTCAGGGGGGCCCCGCCCCGCCCCCCCCCCCCCAGCTGCCCGCACAGAGCCCGCTCTCTTGGCTGGGATGGTTTTTCCTGACCTTGAAGCTGTGCTGGTTCCAGGGAAGGGAGGGCAGCTTTCTCCAACGAGTCGGGGCCTGAAAACCCCCCTTGTGGGTCTGGAATGTGTGGGGATCCGGCCATGCCTGGCCCCACCCCCACCCCCAGGGCCCCACCCCCAGGGTGGCTGCGCCTCCTGCCTCTGGGTCTGGGCACCTGTCCCGTGTTCGACCTCTGCTTCACGCCTCTGGACCCCCTCGCTGCCCCTGCCCTGAGCTCCTGGGGAGCCCCTCCTCTGTGCTCACAAGGCCCCCAAGTTCCCCCAGCCCAGACCTGAGCACCCCGGTGCACCCCTGCCCCCTCACTGCCCTGGGAGCTCGCTGGGGGCCGCCTATGGAGCTGCCCTCGGGACCCAGGTGCCGGGTGTGCGGGGAACTCGGGACACATCCGACTCGAGTGAGTGGAGCGGCAGCAGGTCGGGCCCCGGGTGGCTGCGGAGTGCCCAGGTCCTAAGGTCCTGAGGCAGCTTCTGGGGCCCGGGCATCCCAGGGAGGCCCGGCAGGGACTGTGCCCCACCTCCAAGGCCACGGGCATCTGAGGACAGCAGCCAACATGGTCCCCGGTGGTCCCCCCTGCATGGGCTCCCCAGGCCGCGGCCACGGCTCACAGTCCAGGTGACGGCCCCTGGAGAGGCGGTCACCGGAACATCAACGCAGGGCACGGGGGACCTTGGGCCAGGGCACCCTCCCCACAGGCCTGGTGCCCGGCCCGTTCCCTCAGGAACACCAAGGCAGAGCGGCTGCTGGGCAGGGAGGGGAGGGCGTGCCTGCACGGAGGGCGTCACGCTTCTCCTGGGCCCCCGAGCGGGAGCCCCTCAGGCAGACGCACCCAAGCCAGGTGCTGCTGTGAGGCCGGCACTGAAACTTGTCCTTCGGACGGGCCGGCTGCCCTCGGGGCTCAGAGAGAGAGGCCGGTCCCGCCGGGGGCTCTGCTCCTCACTGTGGCGGGACCCCAGAGCCCGGGGTCCTGGGGAAACCCCTCAGCCTTCCCGAGCCTCGGCTGCCTCATCTGCAAAGTGGGCGCGCTCACACGACAGCCTGCCTGCTGGCCTTCGCCGGACAGAGGTCAGGAGCCCGCACCAGCGGGTGCTCACGGGACGGCAGCCCCACGAGAAGGTGATGGTGACGGCGAGGCTCCGTCCATGCCTACAAGCTCCCGAGGCCCCTCGAGGCACGGCCCCTTCCCCGAAGTCCAGGCGGACAGGCCCCCTACCTTATTCTTGGCCGGGCACCGAGCGGGAGGCTGGCTGGGCTCCTCGGCCAGAGCCTGGAGCTTGGGGCTGAGCTGGAGGGGGCGCCTCTCCCCGCCCGGCGCCTCCAGCCCCTGCATGGCCGCCCGGTAGGATCGGTTCCGCAGGTTCCGTCTCAGCGCCCCCCCGGGGCCCGCGTCCACGTCCATGTCGTCCAGGGAGAAGCTGGGGGCGGAGAGGAGCCGCGGGTCCCGCCGGGCAGCCTCCTTGCTGAGCACGGCGGCCCCGAAGCTCTGGTGGCGGGCCGGGGTCTTGGCCTTGCTGGACACGGCCAGGCTCCTGGGGATCAGCTGCTGAGTGCCCATCTTGAGGGCCGCGGGGCTCTGCGTGCTCAGGACGACAGCGCGGGGCTCCTCGTCCGCGGGGGACACAGGCGGGGGGACCGACGTATCGAGCTGGAAGCCTTCATTGTCCCTGACCTGCAGGGCGCCCCGGACCATCGGGAGCCCGGACGCCGGGTGCCCCTTGGCGTCGAGCCGTAGCTCTGAGTGGAAGCGGTATTCCAGTAGCTTCTCTTCCAAGGAGCTGTCCGAGTGTCTCTGGGACATGCTGAGCGGCCACGGTGTCCTGGGGCGAAAAGGCAAGGGTGAGGGCAGTGCGCACACGCACACGCTACGGCCCTCCTGCACGCGGGCCCCGCCCACTGCCTCTCAGCACCCGCCCTGGCTCAGGAGGCCCGGACTGAGCGGGGGTTACGGGGGCGGGGGGCAGGGGGGCGGGGGTGGGAGGCTCAGGCCCGCGGGGACCCACCTGCTGGGACCGGGGCAGAGGACAGGCGCCCCCCATGCTTCCTCGGCTGGGTACCGCCGCTGAGGACGGATCCCCAAGCTGGGGGTGCAAGCGTGCGGCAGTGAGGGGTGTGCGGCCCTCCGGGCCCTGCACACCTGAGCCGGATGGACCGCTGGGCCTCTCGGCGCCACTTCCTCCCGGTCGCCGTGAGTACCACGAATAATGCTGCGGGTGGGGCTCCCGGGACCCCGGCCTCCACCGCACCCCCAAGGTCCAGAGCACGCAGGGCCAGGCTCCGCTGGGCTGGGCCAGGGGTCACTCCCAAGACAGGCCAGCTGTCTGTATTCTCGGTTTGCAATGAAGGAACGAGGCCCCGAGACGCCCAGGATCCCGGACACGGGGCGGGATGTGTGGGACACCGGGAGCTGCCCCCCCCCCCCCCCCCCCCCCCCCCGGCCCGGCTGGTGCCAGACCCTCCCCCTTCCACGGCCGGCTGTCGACGCACCTTTCCAGTGACACGCTTGGACATTCCCGCATTTACGACTGAACGGGGCCGACAATCTCTGTCTCAAGAGCCCCACTGAGCACGGTCACTCTGCGCGTGGACGCAGCGGGGGACGGAGGCGTCTGCAGAGCCCCGGAGCCCACAGCCCCCGCTCGCGCGCCCTGCGTCCCTTGGCTGCCCGCTCCTCCCGGGACTCCGAGCGCCTGGGGCGTGCGTGCGGCTGGTTGTGCAGCTCGGCCTGGCTCACCCTGGGCTGAGGGCGCGCGGCTCTGCCGGTGTGGACGGCCCGCCGCTGCCTTATCACTCTGGGCGAGGCGGAGCCCATACAAGCCTCCCGGGCACTGGCCTGTGGCCACCAACCCGTCCATCCTGAGGGTCGGCGCGCCACTGTACCATCACGTCCCTCTGCTATTTTTTGTGCCTCCGATTCAAAATCAGTGAAGTGGGCAGAACGACAATAGAGCCCGCCTCCCGAGGCTGCAGGAAGACTCGCAGCCTCACAGGAGTCGAGTGTCGCACCGGCCTGGCCCTGGGCTGCGGGGCTACGACACGGCGACACCCCAGCCCCTGGACAGACCGTCTACACGGCTGCGCCCTGCACCACACTGACAACTGGACAGTCAGGATGGGAGGAAACGCACTCCTTTGTATCTTCTCCTTTAGCTTGTCGTAGACACAGGCTTGTATAGATCACCAGGGCGGAAGCCCATTTCTCAGATGGAAAAATCAAGTCTCTCCAGCCCAGGTGGCTGAGACTCGGCTCGGAGCTTCAGCACGTGTCCTTTGCCCTGTTCCCTGCCGATCTGGGCAGGTTTGTCCGGCAGCTCTGTGGGAGTGAGGCTGTCACCTGCCCACTCCCGCCCCGAGGGGTACGCAGTCAGGTGCCCAGGCCTGTGCCAGGCCTCCTGGGCTTCTGGAGTCGACGGTTCCTTGGACCCCAGGGACACCACCGCCATCCGTCCCAGGACGCGGCAGGCAGGTCCCAGCCTGAGCCCGCCTCCCACACTCCCTGCCCAGCCTTGCATGTGGGTGCTCCCCCCGGAAGTTCCAGGCCCCAGCTGCGGAACCCCGCCCTGAGGAGCGGCCACACTCCAGAGGTCTCTAAAGCCCAGCACGGTCGGCGACGGCAGCAGCCGGAAGCCTGGCCGCTTGTGCTCCGACCCCCAGCACACAGGTTCCCCGCTAAAGCCATCCCCGAGGGGAGCGTGGCTGGGCCTCCGGGCTGCAGGGAGGGGCTGCCCGTGGAGCCCCGGCCGCCTCCAGGCCGGGGAGGACAGCCTACACATTCCTGGGGACGTTCTGTGTCCCAGGCAGCCAGCGGCAGGCCGTCTCGCCACACTGGCTCACCCGCCCCCGCGTAAACTTCCAATTTACGCAGGCCTGGCCGAGAAAGGGGTTTCTGGTAGACTTGCCCCCGCACGCAGGCCGGGCGCAGAGCACTGCGTGGGGAGCCCGGGGACTCGAACTCGGGGAGGGGTTCACCGCGGGGGCATTGCCTATCGCTGCCCTGAACACCCGGCACCGCGGCTTGCCCCCGCCTGCCCCGTCCCCCGTCCTTCCCCTCCTCTTCCCCGCCTTGGGCCCCAGGCCTGGGTCTTCTGGGCCCAGACTCTGGACCCCGACCCTGGCCCCCAGACCCCGGACGCAGCCAGCGGAGCGGCCTCTCCCAGCAGGGGGCAAAGTCTACTCTGGGGACAGGAGTGGCTCCAGCAGGAACCTGTCGGGCCAGCCACTGCTGGGTGTGACCTCGGTCCTCAGCAAGGTGGCCGCACCCACAGGCCTGGAGTGCCACCAGCACAGGGAGCCGGGGCTCGGCTGGGCCTCTGGGCCCCGGGCCGGCTGCAGCCAGCTGTCGGGGGGGTGCAGCCGGCACGGGCACCGCTGTGTCCTCTTCCTTCTAACCTCAGGATTCTCAGAACTCCCCGGGCACAGGTCCAACAGTCATACGGTGCCGAGAGGCCTACCACGAGAGACAGGTGTCCCCTCCTCCACTGCCCGTCCCCCGCAGGCCGCCCCTCCAGACCGCAGGCCTCAGGCAGCCTCTCCCTGCTGTGTGGACGGGATTCCAGCCCAGCACGCGGGACCCGTGGGGGTCTGTGTTAGCACAGCCGGCTGGGCCGCCAGCGCCCGGCCTCCCTCGTTAATAATTCCCTCGGGTCTGCCGGAGGCTTTCCTCCTGTCCATCCCACGCGTCCCGGCGTCCCTGCCGTGTGCATTCAGACCACACGCTCCACGCGCCCAGGGCATCAGCCCTGTGTTCCCCCAGAGACCCCGTCCTCTCTCCCCGGCGCTGCCTCCCTGCCCCCAAATCCCATCCTGGAACTTTCCTGGAGCCCCTATGCGGCAGCCTCGCAGGAGGTAGATCTTTGAGCCTGTGGGGAGGGGGGTAACCAGCAGAGTCCCGTGGGAGACTATTTTCTTCCAGAATCCGGGCGGCCGCCTCCCTCGGCCAGCATTCTGCTCCTGGGAAAACACTGGACACGCTCCAACTCTGGCTCCCTGGACGATCGCAGCCTGGGGCTCCCGCTTTCGGGGGCGGGGCGGGGGAGGTAAGGACAGTCCACGCGCACTCCCTGAGCTACTGACTTGCGCCTCCTTCCAGTCCCTTCCTCGGGCCTCGGCGGTCTGGGTGCATCACGGCAATCTCTCTTCCGTACGTTCCCCCCGTTTTCTCCAGCCCCTCCTTCAGGGACAGCCCGGATCCGCACGCAAACCTCCGGCACCATCTCCGCGCTCTGGTCTCTTGCGCCCTGCGTTTCCGTCCTCTGCCCACCGTGGGAGACCCCAATCCTTCCAGCATTGTTGTTTGGACGTCCCGCAAAGAGCCGTCCCACCGCCCCGTTCCCGTGGGGTGCCGTCTTCTGTCGACGCTGAAAAGAACGCCCGTGGTTCCTTGCTGCGCCCTGCGTCCCCGTCTCCTCCTCTGCGGGACTCCGTCGCCAACTCGAAGGCACCAGACTTTTCTGAAATGGCCGGTGATCCCGCGCGGCCATCTGCTTCGACTTAGCAGAGAAGACGGGTGTCGTGCAGGGAGTGTGCACGCGCGCGTGAGCACAGGTTCCTGCCCCACATGCTCCTTGGGACCTCCGGCGTCCATACCCGCCGCCTCTCTGCTGGCTGGTTGGCTCCGCAGGCGGCTCTCCCTGTGTCCTCGCCGGCTGCTGCCTTGGGCTGGTGTCCCGGGGCCAGGGCACGGACTCGGGCAAATGCCGGCCACGCTGTCCAGGCAACGGCGCTGCCGAGAGGGAGGCCGGCTGCCCTGCGGTGACCGAGGGGTCACAGGGGCGGGTCTGTTCCCCTGCAGCACTCCGCCGGAGATGCCCGGGGCCGTGAGGGCCGTGCGTCCGTCTCCCCGATGAGTCTGTGCGTCCTTCGGGAACAGGGAGGATTTCCCGTTCACATCCCCGCACGCGGCTGGGCTCGAGTCCCAAAGTGACAAGTGAGCACTTGGCCGTCACGGTGCGTGCTCTGCCCTGCTCCCCTCGCCCCGGTTCCGCGTCCTCTCCGGGGGGCCCTGGGGTCCGTGCCCAGAACCCGCCCACACGGATACTTAGCTTCGAGCCAGCAGAGGCCACCAGGGTGCGTCACGGGGGCTTCCAGAGCCGTCCATGCCACCTCTCGGGTCACTTTCAGGAGACTTCCTGCTGGTTCCGCCCAGGGTGTGCGGGGCAGGGGGTCAACTGTTGGGTCCTTGGAATGCGTGGCAGTAGCTCTCCTTCTCCACCCAGCAGCCGGCCCCGGGGGCGGGGACACACGTGAGGGACAGCTAAGGGACGCCTGTACTCGGGAGGGAGGAGGGGCAGCGGGTGGGTCAGGGAGGGGCCAGGCGGCCGGATTGGCTAGACCTCGGCCGCACCTGGTGCCATGGGTCCCCGCAGCCCGCCGCCGCCGGCTCCCGTGCCTTCTCCCCGCTGGGCTCCGCGCGCTCCGCCTGCCCGGTGGGGCTCGGGGAGAGGACCCCGCCAGCGCCCGGCCCTGGTCTCTGCTCAGGCCGACTCGAGCTACAATGACGGTCTTGTGCTGGCGTAATTCTGCCCGGCCGAGCTCAAACCTCGAGTCACAGGCAATTGGGGGGCAGGATTTGGCTTCGAAAGTGAGGGAGCACACGGCAGACGGTTCCACTCGCCAGGTGCCGGCGGGGGGGGGGGCGGTCAGGGACTCTCAGCTGAGGTGGCTTTGCCCCCCCGCCCCGGGACACTTGGCCACGTCCGGAGCCAGCTTTAGAGGTCACGGCTGGGGCTGACTCGTGGCCCTGCCCGTGAGGGTGGGTGGAGACCACGGCTGCCTCTCAACAGCCTGCAGCGCGAGGACGGCCCCACGACAAGCAGCCTCTGGAGCGAATGTCTGGAGCGCCCGGACGGGGGCCTCGCTTGGCTGACCGAGGCCCCTTCAGGGCGGGAGCAGGGAGACCCACTGGCCGTGCCCAGCCTCGCACGCACACGGCCTGGCAGCAGGGAGGGCCCGCCCCGGGCAGAAGCCTCCTGTCGCCGCTGGCCATGAGGCTTCCAGGCACAGGCCGCGGCCACCGAGCCCACCTTCCCGGCTCGGTCTGCAGGGTCCACGCCCCCTGCCACGGGCCCGCCCGTTGCTCCCTGGCTCCCGCCTCTGAGTCCGGACGTCCCACAAACCTGGCTTCCGGCCCAGACTCAGCTGACACCGTGGGGTTTCCCCGGAGAAGCCCCCGGATGGGAAATCAGAGCCTGGGCTCTGACGGGAGCCTGGACACATGACCAGCAGGTGTCTTCCAAATGCCTTCTCCCCCCACCCCGTGTCCGCAGCCCCCCACCCCTGCTCATCTTCCGGAAGGTGGGTGTGCTCCCTCGCTGACAGGTGGGGAGACCTGGGGGGGGGGTCAGGCTGCCTGTCACCAGAGAGCCGGGCGAGGAGCCAGGCCTGTGCTGACCTCGATCACTGTCCCGCGGGCCCGGAGACGGGCAGGGACTCTCACCAGCAATAAAGACGCGCTCGCGGCTGTCGGCCGCACGGGCGCGGGAACTGCCACGGGCGAAAACGACCAGCAGCCGAGATCCGTCTGGAAACCGAAACTAAAATTCCGGGCCCCAGACTGACGTGGGGTGAGGGGCCGTGCCCGTCAGATCACGCACACAGACTGGCCCTCAGGGGCGGCACACGTGGGGGCCCCAGCAAGCTGCTTCCCCCGAGTGCCTCCTGTCCTCCCGCCGGGGGACAGCACTTGCCCCGCGGGGCAGAGAGGACCCCGGGGCAGCACGGCCCTCCCGCCCCGCACAGGCTGCTCCCCCAAAGGAGGCCCTCTGCTCGGCTCACCCCTCTCACCCTCCGGGTGACTTCTGTCCGAGGCCCTTAAGACCTTACCTCTTCCAGGAAACCCCCAAGGTTGCCTCCCCCCGCTCTCTCCCCCCA
>PITB01029953.1:0-17419 GCA_004024585.1 Paradoxurus hermaphroditus
CGGGAGCCCCTTAAGACATCCCTGGCCTTAAGGTAGTCACGTGAGTTATGGTGACAGGGCGCTCACAGCTAGTTGGTGCCCATCTCCAGGACAGAGGGGATTTGCGCTCTGCTGGGCAGAACAAGCCCTAGCCAGGTTGGCAGAAGGACCCTGCACCCCCGGAGAATACCGGAGCAAGGTGGGGGGGAGCCCCAGAAACCTTCGTGCCCAGTACCCCCCGTTAGAAGACCAGGCACGCCTTGGGCGATCTGATGAAACATGGACGCCCCCAGAAATATCCACGTACACTCAGCATTTTTAGTGTGAAATTGATCACACATGAGGAAAAGTATGAAGAGTTTACAGTGTAAACAATACTAGTGAGATGAACATAGAAGAACCCACCACCATCGGTTAAGAAATAGAGCGTTTCTATAGTCAGTTAAGTGTCCGATTTGGGCTCAGGTCTTGATCTTGAGGACTGTGGGTTCGAACCCCGCGTCGGGCTCTGTGCTGACAGCTCAGAGCCTGGAGCCTGCTTCCGATTCTGTGTCTCCCTCTCTCTCTGCCCCTCCCCTGCTCGGCTCTGTCTCTCTCTCTCACACACACACAAATAAATAAACATTAAAAAAAAAAAGGAAAGAGCACATTTCCGGTGCCCCCCCAACCCCTGCGTGCCCTCCCTCAACACCCCTCTTCGCTGCTCTCTCCCACTCCAAGGCAGCCACTACCCTGCACTTGGCAAGTAATCATTTCTGTGTCTTCCTTCACCACCTGCTAATAACTCCCTAACAATACGAGGTTTCGTGTCATCCTTCTTTGAACTTTATATAAAAAGAACCACACTACAGATGTTTCTGTGACCTCTTTGGCTGAGTATAACATTTTTGAGTTTTATCCATGATGGAGGGAGCTGCGGCTCACTCATTCTCGTTGTTGGATATATTCGTCGTATCGTAGGAATGATAGCGACTTCATTTATTCATTCGGCTGCTGAAGGACACTTGGATTACTTCCAGGCGTTTTATATTTGAACAACGCTGCCCGAAAACTTTCGTACAAGCTACTCGGGGCGTGTGTGCACGAGTTTCTGGAGTTTCTGTACTTAGCAAAGAATGGAGTGTATGTCTCTGTTCCACTTCACCAAGGAATGTCACACTATTTTCTAAGATGCTTGTAACCAATTACAAGTCTCTCCGACAGCGTTGTTTCTTCACTTCCGGTTCCTTCGCATCCTCCCCAAACCTGAGTATTATTTACACTTTGAATTTCTGCCAGTCTTTCAGACGTAGCTTTAAGTTACATCTTCCTGTCTCCCAATGATGTAGAATCTTTTCACGCGTGCATTGTCCATGTGCGTGTGTTTTCGTCCTGTAAAGTGATGATGTAGTTGGTGCAATTTTTTGTTTGTTTGTGTAAATTTTCTATTGGCTCATTCGTCCTTTCTTCTTGATTCATAGGAGTTCTTAATATCTCGGGTACAAATATTTGTCAGTTTTATTGCCAACATCTTTTCTTAGTTGTAGTATAAGTCTTTGTCTCTATTTTTACATAAGTTTATTCGTTTTAATGTCACTTAATTTAACTTCTTTGGAGGTTTAAGTATTTAAGTCACCCCGCATGGAGCTCCAATCCTGGTTCCTCCCCTTACTGTCTGGGAAACCGTGGCCGAGTTCCCCTACTTTCTTTGTGTGTCTCGGTTTCTTCCTCTGTAAAATGGGCGAGATGGGGACGGCGACAGCACCCATCCGCAGAACCGTCGAGAGGACTAAATGAATAGATACGTGAAAAGAACTTAGAGCCGTACCTGGCACGGCATAACGTGTTACTTCTGTCGTTTCTAAACCTTTATTTCTTGTGTCTGTGGGAGATAGGGAGCCTCCCCAGAATTTTAAAGTAGGTTTATCAGACCTTACATTTCAGGACTGTGATGGAATCACAAAGGTAGGTTGGTGTGACAGTTATGAGTGTTGCATTGAAACTTTGTTTAGAAAAAGTTGGGTGGGTTCACCGCTTATGTGGGGGTGCCTTTGGTATCTGAGCCTCAGTTTTCCCACTTTTTTTTTTTTTAATTTTTAGAGAGAGAGAGTGAGAGTGTGAGCAGTAGGGGGAGGGCGGGGGGTGGGCAGAGAACAGGCTCTGTACTTAGCATGGAGTCTGACACAGGGCTTGATCCCACAACCCCGGGATCATGACCTGAGCCCAGTTCAAGAGTCTGACACTTAACCAGCTGAGCCACCCAGGTACCCTCAGTTTTCCCACTTGTAAAATGGGGGTAACATGAGGCGCCTGGGTGGCTTAGTTAGTTAAGCGTCTGCCTTGGGCTCAGGTCATGATCTCATGATTCGTGGATTTGAGCCCCGAGTCGGGCTCTGTGCTGACAGCTCAGAGCCTGGAGCCTGTTTCAGATTCTGTGTCTCCCTCTCTCTCTCTGCCCCTCTCCTGTTCTCTCTGTCTCTTTTTCTCTCTTTCTCTCAAAAACAAGTAAACATTGAAAAAATCTTTTTAAATGGGGGTAACATACGTGTTCAATAAGATAACCCACGAGGAGGACTTTGATATGGCTCTTGGAAGAGGCTCATTTCTCAAGAGTCGAGCCTCCGCAGTGCCAGCTGCAGCCGCGTCCCCGAGGGTCACTGCTTCTTCCTAGAGGCCTTTTCACATCACAGGCCACACTAGGGTAGCAGACGCCTTGGTCCCATCCCAGAAATTTGGATCCAGCGAGTCTGCGGCGGGGACCCGGAATCTGCGTGTTTACAGTAGGTTTAATTCCTGTTTAAAAAAAATATATAATTCCGGTGTTGGTGACACGTTTCATAAACACAGTCCCCGGCGGGGAGTGGCTGCAACAATTTCCACCTGCTCTGCCTGACCTGAGCGCCTTCTTTCTCTCGCACGGGTGCACTTTTCTTCCTTTCGGTCCTCTGGCCGCTTAGCCAAGAACACACAGCCACTTCCTGGCCGAGCTGCCTTTTCCCCGGGAGGGGTGAACGGGTGCCCTCTAGGGCATGCAAGTGAGAAGAGCAGCTTCGTGCTCGTTGTCTGGGCCGCAGGCTGGAGGGACCAGGAGGGCCAGGAAACCCGCAGAGCAGGTGCACAGGTTGGGCGAGGCGACAGAGGTGGGAACCGCGCCCTCGTCAAGGTGACTGTCGAGAGGCCTTGGCACGGGGTTGTTCGCAATGAAGCCCGGGGCTGGGGATGCCGCCTCCGGTCCGGGCTGGTCCTGCTCTGCCTTCGTGCCCAGGAACCCGAAGGCAGTTGGCAGTGAGGGCAAGGGCCACCCTGTGTGGGCCACACACAGACAACACCTGCCCGAGGCACGTCCTTCTATGAGCCTGCCTCCTCCCCCAGGGGGAAAGCCCAGTGGTCTCAGGGCGAGAGCAGGGGAACCAGGGAGCCGGGCTCGGGGTGGTGATTTTCTGCCCCTCTTCGTGGTAAACACCATCATGGCCCCTTCCAGTTATTCAGGAGACCGCTGACCCCCTGGTCTCCCTAGTGTGATAAGCCGGCACGGTGCCGCTCAACTCTCACACGAACCGAGTGAAAAACATTAGCCGTATGATTAATGTCTGGACTCTACTTCTCAGGTGCGTTCCTGGCCTCTGTCCTACCTGGCCAACCGGGCTGATTATTCTCAGACATGAATGCTTTCACCGAATGGATGGATGGATGGATGGATGGATGAACAGATAGATACATAGATATATAGATACATAGATAGAGGTAGAGATATAGGGATACATATGGATATATACACAGGAGATATATAAATCCCTAAAATTATAAGTGTGTATTTCTAAAACTATCACATACCAACAACTGGGCCTCGAACGATCCAGGTTTGTACGTGCAGGGACACTTCTATGCAGATGTTCATAGTACCGTCCAGTAAATATATTTCTCTTCCTTAGGATTTTCTTAATAACATTGTCTTTTCTCAATTTTTCCTTTATCATAAGAATACAGTATATCATACACTTAACCCACAAGCTATGGGTGAATCAACCGTTTACATTATTGGTAACACTTCCGCTCGGTGGTAGGCTATTAGCAGTTAAGTTCTGGGGGGAGTCACAAGTTACACGTGGATTCTCGAGGGAGGAGGGTCAGTGTCCTTAACCCCTGCATAGTTCAAGGGTCAACTGGCTCCCCCCCCCCCCCCCCCCCCCCCCCCCCCCCCCGCTTTGGGGTAACTGCCTTTGTGTGTGTGTGTCTATGAGGCTTAACACACACAGAAAAGTGCACTAATCACGAGTGCGCATTTTACAGAGTAAACACATCCATAAAATCACCACTCGGACCATGAAAAAGTCTGGCCGGCACCCCAGAAGCTCCTCTTGTTCCCCCTCCTAGTGAACACTGCCTCCTCCAGCGCCCCCGAAGGTAACCGCTCTTTTGACCTCGGACGGCAGAGGTTAGTTTCGCCTGTCCAAACAACAGGAAGTACCAATTCGTGCAAGTTTCAGGTTTATACAAGTGGCATCGCTCTGCATGAAGCTTTCTGCAAATGTTCTTGAGATTTTTCCATGTTGATACTTGAGCTTCCTCTTAAAAACAAATGTATTTAATTAGGAAGGGTGAGTTGGTGTTAAGGAAAACGCCGAGGGCGTACTAGGACAAGGCGAACCCAGGGTGCCTGAGTGTCGAAAACGTTGGCTCTGCCTCCGCTACCTTCCCCTTTTACAGGTGTGAAAACCGAGGCCAGAGAAGTAACAGCCGTACCCCCGGGGTCACTCTGCGAGTTCCTGGTACGGCTGGGACAAGGGCCCCAGCCCCAAATGCCTGAGGCCAGAGATCTTTTCCACTACGTCATGTTGGCAAGAAACAGGTCCCTCCACCCAACCCCACGGCGACGGAGATCAACTGTATTCCCAGCCAAGGTTAGTTCTTAACCTCGAACTGCAGAGAGTCAGCTGTTCTCCTTGAATCGTTTTAGAACGAAGCCTGGGATGGGGGCGGCGTGGTGTTGTGGGGACAAGTCAGCTGTCCAGCTTTCAAAGTTATGACAAGTCTTCCACTCGGCAGCCCACCTCGGTGACCTATATTTTAATATGTGCTATTAGATTATTGCTAATGAGACATTTTAGGGATAAAAGAATTATGCTCGCCGCCCGGGCTGCGGTAAAAGTACAATTGAATTAAGGGCTGAAATCGTTTAGGACTCTGCTAGACAGCCTGTCCCCCGGGCTGGGCCTGAATGGAGAGATTAAGCTTTAGAAATTACACAGGAAAAATAAGTATAATTGATCTAAGGTAACTTCGCTCGTCTAAATTAAATAATGTGATTGTTACAGGCAGAAAGGACCGGGATGAGGAGCCGGACGGAAAACACTCGCTATCTGCAAACAAAGTTAGAAGTAAAAGCCCTAGGGAATTGACTTTTTCCTGACAAGCTGAACACCCTTCTTCCTGATGGCTTCGAGAGTCCGCTGGGGCATTAGCAGGAAATGGACCCGGTCTGAGCGGCAGAGAATCTGAGCTTTGGCAGGGACCCCCGGGCACGATCCTCACCATCCTCTTGCCTGATACATGGGCCCTTCCAGCTCTTCCCAGCCTCCCAGCGGGGGAGCCGGTGCCACCCTGTCCCCTGACGCAGGCTGTCCAATGTCCTCGCTCATGGTTGCAAGACATTTCTCTGCGGGCGGCTGGCAGGCTGCTTTGGTGTGGCCGGTGCCCACCCATGTGAGTCCTGCCCTCTGGAACACCCAAGATCCGGTCCATGCCAACCTCCCTGGAACAACCTCTCCCCTGCCCCCCCCCCGCCCCACCCCGTGCCGTCATTTATCACGGCCCAGTGAAGTGCCAGCCTGGGACCAGTTCTGGGACGGGGGTGCTGCGTTTGCACAAGGGCCGAAGACCTGAAGCTGATCTTCAGGGAGCTCCCTGGCTGCAGGAGAGAAGTGGTATCTCCTCTCTGGCTTAAGAGTTTGTATCTCATCCACACTTCCCTTGATTCTAAGTCATTGGGGAAGGGGGGGCGGCGATGTCAGTCCTGCGCTGCTCATAGAATCGCAGGTGCTGTCATCAGGAGTCTCCCTGCTACCCCGCGAGGGCAGAGAATTCAGCCCCCTTTGCGTCCCGGAGCTCCTGTGTGTCCTACTCTGGGGCAAAGAGTGGGCTGCCTGGAAGGGGAGGCTTGGGGGCTCCCACACTCCCCCCAAATATTGCTGCATCTAATGCCTTCAAACCCATAGCTAACCTTGCAAAACAAATTTCGGGGCACCTGTGTGGCTCAGTCGGTTGAGTGTCTGACTCTTGGTTTCGGCTCAGGTCATGACCTCACAGTTTGTGGGTTCGAGTCCTGCGTCAGGCTCTGTGATGACAGCACGGAGCCTGCTTGGGATTCTCTCTTTCTCTCTCTCTCTCTCTCTCTCTGCCCCTCCCCTGATCCCTCTCTCTCTGTCTCTCTCTCCAAAGAAATAAATAAACTTAAAAGAAATAAAATAAAATAAATCTCCACGGGTCCCGGATGGCTCAGTGGGTTGAGTGACCGACTCTTGATTTCGGCTGAGGTGGGATCAAAGCCCAAGTCAGGCTCCGTGCTGAGTGCGAAGCTTGCTTAAGACTCCCTCTCTCCCTAAAACATAAGAGACTCTCAAAGACTAAGAACAAACTGAGGGTAAGGAGGGTGAGGGAGGGGGGAGGGGGGTGATAGGCATTAAAGAGGGCATGTGTTGGGAGGAACACTGGGTGTTATATGGAAACCAATTTGAAAATAAACTATTAAAAAAAAAAAAAGACTCTCTCTCTCCCTCTGCCCTCCTCCCCTGTTCACAGTCTCTAAATTAATTGATTAAATAAATAAAATGCAATCTTGTAAAAAATTCCAGTTAGTTAACAAGCAGTGTTGTATTCGTTTCGGGTCTACAATAGAGCGTTTTGGGACTTCTGCACATTTCCCTGTGCCCCTCATGATGGAGCGGACTCGTGACCCCCTTCACCCATCTCACCCATCCCCCCGCCCACCTCCCCTCTGATAGCCACCCGTGTATTCTCTGCATTTAAGAGTCTGGGGTTGTTTTTTCGTTTGTTTGGTTGTTGTTATCGTTGTCTCTTTTTTCTTTGTTCATTTGTTCTGTTTCTTTATTTTTATTTTTTTTTAATTTTTAATGTTTATTTATTTTTGAGAAAGATAGAGAGACAGATAGAGAGTGAGCAGGGGAAGCACACAGAGAGGGCGACCCAGAATCCGAAGCAGGCTCCAGGCTCTGAGCCGTCAGCACAGAGCCCGACGCGGGGCTCGAACTCTCACACTACAAGTTGGTGACCGGAACCGAAGGCAGACGTTTAACCGACTGAGCCCCCCAGGCGCCCCATCTGTTTTGTTTCTTAAGTTCCACATCCGAGTGAGATCATACGGTCTTTGCCTTTTGCCCACTGACTTCTTTCTGTTAGCATTATACCCTGTAGGTCCATCCATGTTCTGCAAATGGCAAGACCTCATTCTTGTTATAGCTAAGTAATATTCCTTTTTTATCCACACCGCGTCTTCTTTATCATTCACCTACCAATGGACACTTGGGTTCCTCATACCTTGGCTTCTGTAAATAATGTGGCAATAAACAGAGGGGTACATATATCTTACAAATTAGGGTTTTCATATTTGTTGGGTAAAGAGCCCGTAGCGGAACTACTGGATTCTAGCCTAAGTCTACTTTTAATTTATTGAGGAACGTCCATACTGTCGTCCACAGTGGCCGCTCCGGCTGGCATTCCCACCAACAGTGCACGAGGGTTCTTTTCTCCACATCCCTCACCAGCCCCTGTCGTTTCTTGTGTTTTTAATTTTAGCCACTCGGACAGGCGTGAGGGGGTATCTCGGTGCGGTTTTGATTTATATTTCCCTGATGAGGAGTGATGTTGAGCATTGTTCCATGCGTCTGTTGGCCATCTGGATGTCTGTTGGAAAAAATGTCTGTTCATATCTTTTGCCCGTTTTTCACTGGATTATTTGCTTTTTTTTTGGTATTGAATTGTATCGGTTCTTTGTATATTTTGGAGAGTAACTCCTTATCAGATATGTCATTTGCAAATACTTTTCCTGTTCCGTAGTTTGCTTGTTTATATTGTCGACTGTTTCCTTTGTGTTATCCTCCAGGTTAAACATGAACTAGAACCTGGGGGAGCCTGGGGGGCTCAGTCGGCTAAGCACTTAAGCGTCCAACTTCGGCTCAGGTCATGATCATGAGGTTCGTGAGTTCGAGCCCCGCGTCAGGCTCTGTGCTGACAGCTGGGGGCCTGGAGCCTGCTTCAGATTCTGTGTCCCCATTTCTCTCTGCCCCTCCCCTACTCACACTCTGTCTGTCTCTCTCTCTCTCTCTCAAAAATAAGCAAACACTAAAGAAAAATGAACTAGAATATGTAGATACAAAAGATTTCCTCCCCCTCACCATCCTTTCTTTTTTTCTTCTCTCCACCCACCTTTCTCCTTTCCTTCCTTCCTTCCAATAGGTGTTTCCTGAGCAACTACTGTGTGTCAGGGACGGTTATGACACAGGACTAGAGTGGTAAACAAGGTGGCTAAGGCTCCTGCTTACATTCAAGGAAGGGGGCAAAGTCTAAAACAAATAAGCAAATAGATAAGACATCAAGAGATATGGCAGGTGCTTGAAGACCAGAGTGTGAGTTAACTCACAAAGCTGGGAAGGGCCCCGCGCCATGTAGGCACTCAGGGAAGCTTGTCCAAGCCGGAAGACCAGAAGATGAGATGGGCTGGGCCCTCCAGAGAGCAGGGAAGACACAGGCGGGGGTCGGCGCAGACAGAACAGCAGGAAGGGGAGCCTTCCCGAGGAGATGGAGGGAGAAGAGGTAGGCAACGGCCTGATTTTAAGGCACCTGTTGGCCACCGTGGGGAGGATGGGTTGTCCTCCAGAAGCTGTTGGGAATGGCCGAACAGGGGAGCGCATGATCAAAGTTGCATTTAAAGGGTCTGTCTGGCCGGTGCAGGCAGAGTGGGGCAGGGACCCGGTCCAGTGGTGCCGAAGTAACCGGGGAGAAAAGGGGCTGCGAGGAAGAACAGCTGAGACCACCCTCCCCCCACCCCCGGGCAGGAGGAGGAGGCCTGGCAGGAAAGCACAGTCTGGGGACATTCTCTGATTCATAAAGAGACACGCAAAGAGTAAAGGGACGTGCTCTCTCTAGTTCTTTAGAGACGCGACCGCCCTGGCCCGGAACACTGCCCCCCTTCCCCGGCCTGCTGGGAGCCACCTAGGAGCCCCTCTTCGTCTTTCAAAGCGGGACAGTCGGGACCAGCGTCAGGGGCTGCCGGCCTCCGAAGCCCCCAGGGGCCGGCCGGCTCTTCGAATGGGCCTGCGGACAGGGCAGAGCACAGATCTTGACGGCTCGGAAGTACATCTCCAAACCTCACTCGGTCAGCAAACAGGCGACTTTTAGTTTATGGCACCGGAGAGATCTCTGTTCCTTAAAGCCTGTCTCTGAGTCGGAGAGACTCCTGTATTCCTTCCCGCCTTCGAAAGCAGAAGCGCAGGCTTGAGCCTGAGCAGTATAAACTTCTTGCTCGCCTGAATTCAGGAGAGAACATGGACGGACTCTTGCACCCCTCGATCCCCCCTGTTGCACTTGGCTCAGGGTCTATTCTTTGGGCCTCAGCTTTCCCTTCTGTGTAATGGGCGAAAGGGAGGGATGAGTGGGGGGGAGCTTCGGGGCCCTGTAACAGGGAGCAAAGCAGACCGTTCTGAATAAATGGCGAGCCGTCTGCCTACGTCCCTGTGTCCTGGGGTGGGGGGCCGCCGCTGACCAGGCAAGAATCGGATGAGAGGAGAGGGCCAGGGGCGGACGGGCTGGCCCCGCCACGAAGCACCCACGTATCAGTGCGTAATGACATTTTCCCGACTTCTCCTGTGGTTTTGGTCCCTTGGGGGCTTTGCAAAGCTTTCATTACCTTTCCACGGTCTGATTTCCTTTTGTCTTTTTCTTCTAAGTTTTTTCCTGTTACCTCGAGACACTGATACGAGCTCGGTGACTCAGCCCTTTGACTCCTTATGAATTCCAAGCTCCTGAGTCCTCTCTGCCCGTTCATCCTCCCTGCTTCTCGGAAGCCTGCCTTCTCGCGCTTCGGTTCTTCGTGGGCAGCGATGTTGTCCACGACGCCCTGCTGCCTCCTTCCCTGAAGCGCTGTGGTTCTGCAGATGTCCTGTGCTGACAGCTCCCAGTCCTATTGCTAGTGTAGAAAGAACATTCTGAACTCGTGGCACATGTTCTAAAACAGCAACAAGACTCCAAATAAACCAGGTCAACTGAACAGCGCGAGATACATCACAAAAGGTTTAGGACGGAGGAGACTCCTGAGTTCATCCGCAGCAGCGTCTCCTCCCCACTGTGTCACCCCTAAGCAGCGGCCCTTTAACATGTGCTTGCATGCCTCTCTTGACAGAGGGCTTACTTCCCGCGAAGGCAAACGACTCCACCTTCAGACTTCACCGACTGTTAGGGAGTCCTATGGTCCAGCCGTCGGCCCTGGGTGCAGCCCTTGGAGCCACACAGAGGAAAGTGACCCCCTCCTTCCTTCCAACTGCAGCTATTGGAGAACAGGGATAGCGAGTCTCCCTCCCCAACCCCAACCCCACTTCCGCCCACCTTGGGTTCTCTCTTCTCTGGGCCAAGCATCCAGCCCCCATGTCTTTAAGTCTTAAGAGAGACTCGATTCCAAATCACAACTCCTGGAATTGCCTTTGGAATGCAGCAGCCGCCGGGGACATCAGAGCTAATTGCCTGAGAGGCCAGAGGGACACATTTCTTCCCCTCCCCCGTCATTGACTTTCTCGGGTTTCATTGATCCGGTTTGTATCGATCGCATCCCGGTGAAACGCACGGGTCTGCACGGCTTCACCACCCCTGAGAGCCCTGCCTGTCACCTCGAACCGGGTCTAGGCCAAAACCATTTGTGATCACTCGGGAAGGTGCCCGCGGGCCACTCAAGCAGCCGCGGCATGGGCCAGCCATTCTGGGTGAGTGGCAGAAGGAGTTACCTGGTCCAGGGAGCCACCGGCCAGCGCCTCGTGGGCCACCTGGAGGCCGAGGAGGTTTAGCTGGTGCACCTGCTACTTCACAGATCAGGAAATCTCACACAAAACTCAGAGTCTCTGGTTTCTTCTAAAGCATCGAGAGCTCCATCTTGGCGGAAGGTACGAACTCTCCAGCTGAACCCGGACTCCTTACTTCTCTTTGGTCCACTCGCTCCTCTTCCTGCCCACCTTTGTGCCGTGGAGAGTTTGCAACCCCTACCCCGGGGCGCTTCGGTCTCCCCTGCCCAGGGGCACTTCCGCCTCTCTGGCACCAGCCTGGCCCTGCGGGGGTGATGCTTCCTGAGAAAGAGTTGCCGCTCTCGGCCGCACCGGCACCAGGACTGGTGGGCCTGGTGTCTGGAGGTCATGAAGGCAGACCCGGCCGGCCCGGTTTAGCGCACCCTGACTCCTAGCACGCATGGCAAGAACCAGCCCAAGACCTGGGGCCTCTGCACGGGGGACCCCCGAGTGGCCCCTGGGGCCCCCAGACCAAACCTGGGGGATACTTGATAACAGGTAGCTTCTCCATTTTTATTTTTAAAAATTTTCGTAAAGTTTATTTGTTTCGAGAGAGACAGAGACAGCATGGGCAGGGGAGGGGCAGAGACAGAGAGGAAGAGAGAGAGGGCGACAGAGGATCCCAAGCAGGCTCCACGCTGCCAACGCAGAGCTCCCACAGACCGGGAGATCATGACCTGAGTCGAAACCGAGAATCGGGCTCTTAACCGACTTAAGTCACCCAGGCGCCCCAGTGTCTCCGCTTTTGTAATCGAGACATGGATGGTGGACAGGAGACAACCTCACCTCTGCCGGTGGTTTCTTTGTGCTCCCAGAGGGGGAAGGTGTGTCTTGAAAATGTGGCCTCGACCCCTGTGGGGCCGGCAGCAGTCTCCGGGAGCTGGGGTTGAAGGCTGGGATTTCTCCTTGGGTCAGACTTGCTCTTTGCTCCAAGAGCGAGCACTTAGGCTAGTCTTAACCTTACAGATGGAGAGAGCGTCCTTGCCCGTTGTCCTTGGGCTGACCCAGCCAGAGATGCAAACACAGAGGCTCCCGGTTGAGGGGTGTTCACAGAAATGCGTGTGTCTCGAGATCTCGCCCTGGTAGACTGACTGTTCACCCCCCCACCCCCTCCCCCGACTACGGAAGAAGCGAAGTGATCGGCTCTTTTGTTTTGAGTTATTTGCTCACAACAGATCACGAGGTCAGAAGGCTTTTCTGTCCAGCAGCCCCTTCCCGACACACACACACCGAGGGCCTTCAGGCCACTTCTCATCTCTCCCTGGGGCTGGAGGACAGGTTCTAGAAGGCACCGAACTCAGCTTGGTGTGGCGCTCCCTGACTATACCTGAAGCAGAGGAGCCAGGTTTGGGGGAAAGTGGGGGGGACTCAGGCTGGGAGGGGTAACAGGGGACGCACCCCTGCAGGGGCCAGCGGCTCCCATCTGTGACCCCAGGTGACTTTGAACTGGGCGGGGGTGTGCTCCTCCTCCCTCTGGGCTTCTGAGGAGAATGGGGCCCCCCTCTGATGGAGGGAAGTCAGCCCCCCACAGCCTCCATGCTGAGGAAGGTGGTCTGTAAGTGGCCCAGGTAGTCAAGTCGCACTCCAGTTTTGAGCTTTTGTTTCCCGCCATCGAAGTCCCTCCTTGGAGGCTCGAGGCCTCGGAACCGTCTCGTCGGGCGCTGCATCTGGGTGTGACCCGCGCTTTGAGGAACCGGGGGATGGTGGCGTCCGCTCCCGGGCAAAGAGCCTGGAGATGGGGCAGTGGCCTGGGGGACTGGAGAAGCTGGGGGGTGGCCATGAGGGAGGGGTGACGGGTGGCCAGCAGGATACTCGGGGTGGATGTATGTGCCCATCTTGGGGTTTCTCAGAAAGACTGTGGCCGCAGCCTCACCAGGACATGGGGTTTTCAGAGTTCCGGAAGAGGAAGTCTCAAACTGCTTTCACAGTTCGCTTTCCGTGCCTGGGATGAGGCTGGGGACACAGGTGGTTTTATGTGGGAGGTGAGCCCAGGAAGCGGGAGTGGAGGAAGCGGATGAGTGACCCATGGAAGGAAACTGGTCCCGCCCTCCAGAAACTCTCCTTTCCTTCCGTTTGCTGAGAGAATCCCACTTCCTCGGGGACTCCATTCCAACTCCTCAGACCCCACGGCCAGGTCCGACCCCCTTGGTCTCTGTTCCAGCTGTCCCCATGCCTCGAGTGACAGGCCTTCCCCCCACACCAGTGATGAACCCCGGCGTCCCCTGCCAGGGGACGAGCTTGCCAGGGCCAAGATGAGGTCTCGTTCACCGTACGGCCCCCTCCGCCTCCAGCTGCAGACGGGGTGCCGGCCCCACCCTGTTTTGTTGACAGTCTGACGTGGCTTTGGGGCCCGACCAGACGTCGTGCTTAACGGGCAGGAGGGAGCAGGAAGGGTCCCGTGGATTCCCGGTCTCATCTGCGTGGTACCTGGTTGCCCTGAAAAAGTGAGGTCACCGCTTCTCCAGCAGAAGACGGAGGGTCTGGGGGGGCTGTTCCGAGCCATCTTTGGAAACCATCGGTTTACAAGAAAGTATTGCATTAGTTTCCTGCGGCTGCCACAGTCTCACTGTTCTGGAGAGACCTCTGGAGGCCGGATGTCTCAGGTTAAGGTGTGGGCAGGGCCCGGTCCTTGTGCTGCCTCTGGGAGAGAACCTTCCTCGCCTCTTCCCGCTTCTGGACTTTGAAGGCAGTCCTCGTCATTCCTCCGTTTGCAGCCGCGCGGCTCGTCTCTGCCACTGTCTTCACGTGGTGACTTCTTCCCACGGCTGTCTGCATCCCCATGTTTTCTTTCCTCATAAGGACACCAATCGGATTGGATTCGAACCATCTTCATATCAACTAATCGTGTCTGGTAAGACCCTATTTCTGAAGAAGGTGACCTCCTGGGTGCCTTCTGGCATTCTGAGTTAGGGCTTCAGCATGTATTTGGGGGCCGGGAGGGGGGCACAATTCAATCCGTAACAAGTGCCAGAATCTCCTCCACTCCTAGCCTTTGCTGTCCCCCAGCTGATGGCCAAAGGACGACCTCCGTGACAAGGTCAACTGAGGTACCGCCACGAATGATCCGACACTAACAAGCCTCCTCGGCCTTGTCTGGTCCTCCCAGAGGCCCACAAAGGGGCAGATGTGGACACTGTCTGGGTGTATCATCCTTCCACGTAGGCCGCTGCTCTGGCCGGGATGTCTGAGCAAGGTTGGTGCTCGAAACCGGTTGGTCTGGGACACTGGGAGCAGCCATCTTCTTCTGCTTCCCTAAAGAGGAGTCGATGAGTTGTTCCGGAAGCAGGCTGGAAGCCTTCCGGTGCCCTCTCCTGAGTGAGCTCGGATTCTGAGCCGCGGACCTCTGGGGGTATCCCGATACGGAGCGTTCTTTTTTTTCTTGCGAGACACAGCCTCAGCCTCAGACTAAATCCACTCGGTTCAAATGACGTGTTGACACTTGGATTTTTTTTCCCTAGCGTACTAGTTACAGAAAAAAAAAAATGAAAAAGTCGACTTACTAATAAAGTAGATATTGGGGATGAGCAGGAAGCCGTAAGCGAGCTTTCCTTTGAGGGGAAGAAAAACCATCGGTTTGGTTCGAGCTCTAGAAAATGAGTTCGATGTTTTCCCTCCACGGCGTGGAGTCGTGGTACACGTGGTACACGTCACATCCCATTTGGGGAGACCGAAAAACACGCTCGTTCTGAGGAAAGCAACCTATGCTCCTTTAAAGTTGTCAATAGGGCGTTGAGGACCTAGCACCTAGTGTGTGGAATATATCCCCCCCCTCCACCGCCGCCACCCACTCAAACGGCACCGAGAGCTTGACCAACTCTGGGCTCCGTCCAAGCGTCCCTTCCTTCCGTTTCTCCTTGACTGCCATTCGGAGGCGGTGAGAAGAACGAGCACCTGTCTCTCCCGGTCTCCTCGGTCTCACCTCTGCTTTTCTCAATACATCTATAAAATGGGTGTCCCAGGGTATCAGGAGGACAGCCTGGGCGTGAGCTCTGAGATCCTTGGGAGAAAAATATAATAATGTCAGCTTCACGGTAATAGTTTCCATATGACGTTATACGTTGAAAGATTTTCTCTCATTCCCTCAGTCCCCGTCTCCGTCTCTCTTTTTCCCATGTATGTACACACACACACACACACACACACACACACACACACGCTTGCGCGCGTTCGATCTGAACTGACTCACTGAAGCTCAGTGATGGTATGTAGATGGAGTGATACCCCCATTTTACAGAGGGGGAAGCTGAGGCTATGGGATGGGACAACAAGTCAGTGAATGAACTCAGAAACTAGAACCTGAGTACCCTGAGCCCCCATTCTTCCCTCTGCAACACAGGCCCCCTCGGAAAATGGCGAGCCCACGTGGAGGGCGGGATGGGGAAGGTTCGAGCACCCAGGCGGCTCCTGGATTCCCTCCCCGCCGTCCCCCGCCGCAGGCTCTTCTGACGACAAACAGGTGTCCCCCTCCCTCAGACGCGCACGGAAGCCCTGGCCCCAAGCCTGGCCATCAAGCTCCCTGGGAACAAACAAGCCTTTTCCTCCAACCCCAGAACACTCGATCTCTCCTCTTGGGCCGACCCCACCCTGGGGAGCCATGCGTCACTGCTGTCAACGCACGGGGGCCGGGGGACCGCCACAGGAATTCATCCATAAACGCAGACAATGGCTGAGGAAGTGCGGGCCTTTCGTGTGGCTCGAGGGCTGCACGCGGGGGATCGGAGCAAAGGGGGCCTCCGCTCCGGGTCACATCGCCACTTGCACCTGTCCCGTGTGGCCTCTCATGAGCCCCCGTGTCTCACTGGCTCCCTCCAAGGGTCCTGCGCGGTGGACGAAGCCACAATTATGATCTCCTCTTAGAGAGGGAGAAGCTGAGGTATAGAGAGATTGCAGTGGCTGAGGGGTGCCGCGCGAGCCTCAGAGTGAACTGGGGGTTAGGGGACGAGGCCAGCTTTGTCCCCAGAGCACGACCCAGCAGTGACTTCACTTTCCAGGGTCCCAGCTTCCTCCTTTGCAAAACGGGGCTATTGCTTCTTTTGAGAGCCTTCTTGGGTCCAAAGAGGTAGTTTCTTTTTGACGGTACTTTGAGATATATTATTGTTATTTTTAAATCACACAGGGACGCCTGGGTGGCTCAGTCGGTTAAGCATCAGACTTCGGCTCAGCTCATGACCTCACGGTTCGGGAGTTCGAGCCCCGCCTCGGGTTCTGTGCTGACAGCTCGGAGCCTGGAGCCTGCTTCCGATTCTAGGTCTCCCGTTCTCTCTGCCCCTCCCCCGGTCATGCTCTGTCTCTCTCTCTCTCAAAATAAACATTTTTAAAAACTTAAAAAAAAAAATCCTACATGACTTTTTGGCCCCATTATTCAAAGGACCTCCTGAGTCAGTGAATGAGTGGAGGCAAAGCTAAGGTGTATTTGTGTCTGTTCTGAGCGAGTGAGCTCCAGCCAAAGACAAAATCGTTCCCCAAAAATGTCTTCCGAGGATCAGAGAACCATGGAACATTCCACAGGACCAATTATCCAGTTCCTTCTCTTCTGAACATTTATGGCTTATATTGAAACGTTCCCACGACTCTTCTCCATTTGCCGGAGTTGTTAGTGACGTCCGTGACGCGGGCCTGGCGGGGCGATGATGGGGAAAGAGGCCATTTGGGCAGGTTTCAAGGCGGCTCACCAGCAGGTTGGGTTCCTGTTTATGGACAGTTGAAACTACGAGCCCGGCTGGCTGTCGCTGGGGAAGGTGACGGCGCTTCTCTCTTGGAATTTCTAGGTTTTGGTTTTTCACTACTAAACTCTCAGGTGGAGAGTATTCGGTTACTAATTTGTCCAGAAATATCATGGCCGAGCGGAGGAGGGAGCGTTAGGCCTACACGTGTGGTAATATTCGGACGAGTAGAAAACCCGGTGAGACAAAGCCCAGACGCGAGGAGGGGGCTCAGCGGTTAGCGAACACACGCTACATTTTGTCGCAGGTTGGCCCGATTTTCTGGGTTCAAATACATTAGCTGTACCAGAAGGTCCTTTGGGCCTTCCAAGCTGTCCCCTGTCCGTTTGATTTGAGCTTTGACGAGTCCCGAGTCAGCCTACCTGTCTGAAAGTAACCCGGAAGGGAGCGAACAGGGCCTTTGGAGGCCCGTCTACGCCCCTCTCGGGCCTGTGTTTACCGTTCAAAGGAAATGGCTTTTTCCTGACAACCGGGTAGAGCACGGAGATTTCGCTTCCATTATTTGGGTTTCATTTGGAGCTCCTTCTGACTTCAAACCCTGACGAGCAGATGGCCGAACCCAAGAAATCCGGGAAACTGTGCACGTTTATATGGTGAATGTTTTTCACTGAAGAAAACTCTGCGGGTGTGTGTGTGTGTGTGTGTGTGTGTGTGAAATAAATTCAGGGGAGGGGT